>JAPMOR010125871.1:796844-842012 GCA_026543865.1 Argiope aurantia
CCTGATTGTTCTTGAACTGACATAAATGCCAGCATCATTCAATTCACTTCTGGTGGCCGCTGATGACAGTCTTCGATCATGGAGACATAGTATTTTTATTCTTCTGTCATGAACAGATGCGGTGTAAAGTGGTGAATAGCATATAAGCCAGTTAACAACTCTTCCACCCGAACTACTGTGGTGAATAGCATATAAGCCACTTAACGACTCTTCCACCTGAACGATCGTTTTGGTATAATGGTTTAGTTACTGGACTACAAACCACAAGGTTCCAGGTTCTATCATCGCACATCCCATACCACTTCAGTACCTTTTTCAGCCATTTCCTGCTTTGTTTTTTATTGAATTTGTCTCCCTGTATCGCAAACAAAACTTTCGGACGCCATATGCAGTTACTGAACTGAACCACCCACATGTTTTGCAATTTCAGCATTGGAAAGACCACATTCATGTAACACAATAATCTTAGTTCTCTTTCTAAGTGTCCAATCTATTCTTTTAGTTGATGGAATTGCTTCATGACTAAATATCTGAAATATTTACAACAATTACTTCTAAATATTAAAAAGCTTTACAAAATTTCTTTCTTTTGATTTGATTACACAGTCTTCCTTCTATAGAAAAAAAGCACAATAATAACCTGTTACAACTTTAAACATGATGCCATCTTCTTCTGGCAGTTATTAACATTTCATTGGTTCCCAGAATAAAAACAGTGATTGGTTAGGAAAGTTAGAAATTATAATCCACTTCATCACTGTGTTTGTTATTCAGATTAAAGTGAGAATAACTTTTATTGTATTTAAAATATATGAATTTTGCTTTTTGTATTAAAATTAGCATTAAATTCTCTTTAAAGTTATATGTAAGTGTTTGCATTTTGTGAAATGTTACATTTTCTATAAGCATACAAAGTTAGAAAGAATGACGATTTTCAAAAGTATCTACAATTTTGGCCATCATTTATATATATATATATATATATATATATATATATATATAATGAACGATAATTTTCCTCTTATTATTTCTGATTACTAGTATTGAAAAATAATAAGAGAAGGAAATGCGATTTAATTTTAGTCTGTCAAAACCCTTTAACTGAATCATAAATTATCATATAAAGTATGTTTTTTTTCCTAAAACAATGAAAAATAATTTTTTTCGTTAAAAAATAGAAATGTTTGTTCACTAACAAACTAAAAAAAAAACAGCATATAATGAGCTGCCTTTTATTTGATTAAAAAGTTATATTTAAAAAAAAGATCTAATTCTTTTGTATCAAATTTTTAATTATTTAAACGTCAAGTTTATATTTCTCCAATTACCACAATGTTTTGCCCTAACTCATGTTCATCAACGTAGACCTTTGAAGACTGCAAAATGATTTAAGTGGATCATAAATCATTAAAGATGCTTGTTTACTTTTCAGGAATGAAAATATGTATTCGCCTCAAGTAAAAACTCTGTCTTTACATAACTTTTATTTCTTTAATTTAAATTTTATTCAAAGAAAGAGCTTTATGTTTCTTTTCAATGTTTTAATAACGAATTTATTATTTCCCAAAATACATAATGCTTTATTCTAATTGATGTTTATATTTTTACAGCTGCCATACCCATTCCTTTATTTTATACTGGAGTGTTTACACCATACCAACGAGGATTTTTCTGTGATGATGAAACTATACGATATCCGTACAGAGACTCAACTGTATCCGATTTTTCATTATACGTTGGAGGTTTAGCAATAGGAATTCTTACAGTAAGATATAAGAAGCATTTTTTAGTATTTTTTAATCAAATTTTGAATAGTTTCTACTCGAACATTTGCTAAATTTGCTTCTTTTCAAAGAAAATTTGAAGCTTCTGACAGTTTGGAAAGCTAAGATGACACGATAACCAGATTTACTGAATAATTTCAGGATTTAACTGTTTGTTTTGATTCAAAAAATAACGAAACATTCAGGATTATTTGAAAGTTTTCGGTTTTTTTCGTTAATGACTAAAATTACAAATACTAAAGCGTCTAAAACATATTCAATCTTAAGTTTTTCAACTGCAATAAATAATAGCAATCTAAGGCTTCCATTTCTGATTGAAATTCATTTTCACTACTCTTAGTATTCATACAAAGTTGATGCAATAAATATGACCCTTACCAAATCTATACAGAATCCAACCTGGTGGAGATATTTTATCTAAATAAAAAAAGCTCTGCGGAATTATGGGATAAAGAAATCTGCAATAAAGAATAAGTGCCAGAATTTCAACTATAAAATGGCTTTTTTCATGCAAACTACAATTGGGAAATCTTCATAACTTAGTATTCAAAGCCAGATCCAAATACTAAACATCGAGAAGATTCGGCAGCACAGGAGTGAACTATGGCTGAATCCTAAAAGCCACGCTGAGTACGGTACAACCCCTGTAGGTGACATGTTTCGTCCCCGGTCGGGATATCAAACCCCACACTGTTTCTAGAGAAGACAGGAACCAACCACCACAAAGGAAGCATTTCATTCCTTTGTTTGCATATTCACCCGGTAGAACCCGGTAGGACGCCAAATTAAAAAAAAATAATAAACATTTTCCTCGTGGTATAAAGAAAAAAATATACCGAGTTTTGCAGGTCAAGTTATTTTATCAAAATTATTCCAGCAGCTTGGCCACATTGCATAGATATTGGTATTTTAAATAGCAGAAGAATGGTTTGAGAACTATTCAGTTTACTTACGGAAATGTTAGAACATAGTTTTTATGATGTTAATATTCAGCATCAGATCCAAATATTAAGTGATCGGAAAGCTACGATAGCACAGAGGGAAACTATGGTTGAATCCTAAAAATCATACTGGATATGGTATAATTCCTTTAGGATGCATGTTCCGTCCTCGATCGGGATATCAAATTCCTCATTGTTTAAGGAGAAGGCAAGAACCAACCGCCACATCAGAAGCGTCTCATTCCCTTATGTAAGATATATCCTCCCCGGTGGCGTTACTCGATGACAAAAAAAAAAAAAAATCCTTGTGACATAAGAAAAAAAATCGAATATTATTGTTGAGTAGTTTTTCAAAATTATTCTAATAGCTTGGCCACATTGCATAGATGTTGGCACTTCAAAGAGTTGAATAATGGTTTGAAAAAGATGATTATTATAGTTGAAGAAGCTGGTGAATTGAATTGCGGCCAAGAAAAGGACAGAAACAAATTTCAAATGAAACTGTGGAAAAGGTTCCTTCTTCTTTTTTGCCAGGTTATCTTGTATCCAATACTTTTCGGTAAAAGATGGTACATCATGAACTGTCCACTCGATTTGTTGGGAACAAAAATGCTTGCTTTCCTTTTTAAAATTACATTCAAATACGATTTACATAATTGTAGTTTCGCCTGCGTTCTGATTACATATTAGTAATGGTTTTCACAAAGAAGCTCTACAACAAGTGTTTACTGAAGTGTACTCCATTAGTATCAAACAATTTCTGTCATGTAAGATAGAAAATACCAAGGAACTACTCTTTTCATGAAAGATAGTACGATGTTCCATATTAATTTGCGAGCGAGGGAGCTTTACTGCTTACTGTAGATACATTCAAGTAATTTCGAAAAATCTTTTTAACTGCCTGAACTCTAAGATCTCTGGACTTGAATACCTCAGGCTGTTTCAATATTCCTTTTTGTTCAATGCAGGAAAAGAAATATTGAAATAAATATAATACAAACAATAATTATTGATAAAATAATATTTAATCAAATTTATTTGCAAAATTTTATTTAAATATTTTAAATCGAATGTAAATTTTTGGCTTTTTCCCCCTTCTACTATTGAAGAATTTGGTAGAAACATAAGCACCCAATGTGTTTACATTTTCTCCTTAAACATATCCCTCAATTTATAAAAGTCGGTTCATGGAATTAATTGCTAAAATGAGAAAGTAGGGAAAAATGAAAACATTCCTTTGTTAAGTAAAGTCAAATTTGTTTTCATCTCATTCGTTATCAAATATTGCGTAAATAAAAATCATATGAAAAGTAAAAAATATTATATATTTTCGTTTTTAAATTTTTAGAAATGATTTCGGTTGTCGATTATCAAAATTTTTCTTTTCAGATTTTCTTGTGTGAGTTTGTCAGAAAATTATTCGTGAAGCCAGAGGACGAAAATGAGTTTTATATTTTCGGGAGGCGAGTTCCAGCCTCTGCGCTGTATCTTTATTCTAGTACAAGTTTGTTCATATTTGGATGCTTTACTGTTGAAGTGGCTACTGATTTCATCAAATATACCCTTGGGAGATTGAGGCCAAATTTTATCGAAGTGTGCAAACCAGATTTTGACTGTTCCTCTTTGACGAATCCGCATATATTTGTTGAAAATTATAATTGTACCAATCCAGATACATACAGCGTGGATGATTCTAGGTATTTTTTTGATATTATGTAGAGATATATATAGTCTTAAAATTTGGATTATGATTTTAGCTTGTATTTTAAAAATTTTCTTAAGTTACGAAGTCAAATATAAATAATACCATATTGAAGTCCTACTTAGTTTTTTTGAAGTTTTTTCATTGTATTTTCTGCATTGAAAGTAATCTTACAGGCACGCACATACACACACACATTTCGTATATCTCGGAAACGGCTCAAAAAATGTGGTTCAAATTTTATAGTTAGATAAAATTTTGATTTTTAAGTTTATCTATGAATGTATATTTCCTGAAGAAACGCGATTTTACATACACATTTAAAAAAAAAAATAGCTATTAGAGCCTTTTTCGGTTTCATATTCTGACCATGTCATACAGCGCCATCTCGTTATTTCTTGGTACTTGCATTGTTGCCTAAGATGATAACTTATTGGTACCATAAAATCTTGCGAAATGACAGTGATGGTAAGATTAGATAAAGTAAGATTGAGAAATATTCATTTTTTATCAGTATGGGATTCGTATTTAAAAATTTTCTCCAAAAAACACGACTTTACAAAAAAAAAAAAAAAAAAAAAAAAAAATTGTTGAGTGAAGATGGATTTTCCAGAATTTATTGAATAATAAAATAATAAGACATTGAACAAGATATTTTGTATTTCCTTTAATATAAGTTAGAAAATTTTTATTTCTGTAAAAAATTTAGTGAGTTAAATTGGAAAAACATTTTTTCGGGCTTTTTCAGAATTTTTGTTTGCATAATGATGTATTAATTCTAAACTGATAAGGATTTTAGTTTTCTGCATTTATATAGAAATATTTATATCATATCTTGTATAAATAATGAAAATTCACATTACTTTAAAAAGCACGTTACCATAATTCTTTGATAAAAACTAAGTGATTAATATGAGATTTACAATTACAATATTTTATAAGATTTATCAAAAATAATGAAAATTCAGAGTTTTTTAAAAGTAAGTGCTATTAATAATGTTTTAATAAAATTGAGACGAAAATGCATCAGATTTTGCATTGGACGGTATCATTTTGATTATATTTTAATCGATAGTTTTGATAGCTAAATAATACATTTGTTTCTTTTTGTAGGCTGTCATTTCCTTCTGGCCATTCATCTTTCGCAATATACGCCATACTATTTTCAGTGGTGAGTAAATGTTCATAACAAGTAGCCATTATTAAGAAAATTAAAATATAGGTCAAATAAGGTGAAATAAATTCAGTATGTGTTTTTCAGTGAATTAATTTTACTGATATTTAGCAGGTTTCATAGAAAAAGTTTTTTAATTGGAATATTGCATTCAAATTAAAATTTTCTTCAAAAGAAGTGTAAAATTCCAGATATTCGAATTCCTTGAAAATTTTTATCACGATTTAGCTCCGATTGCAATATTTTTAAATATTTACAGTGATTTTCGACATATCTATAAAAGATTCATTACTTTTTATGTCACTGATATTTTCTTAACTTCTGAAGAGAACATATATAAATTTTTTTTCACCATTTGCCTGTTTGAAAGACATAAATTATAAATAATCAAGCAGAAAAAAAAAAGTCCAGAATTTGAGTTGAGCCAAAAAATTTAAAGTTAAAATTTAAAATTTAAAGTTATACATTCTATATATATTTTTAATTATTACAATGTTTTAAGATATAAAAAAGTTTTCTGTTTTTATCTATAATAATAATAATCTGTTTTGATTTAGTATATCTTAAATTTTCATACTAATAAAATTAAATTAGATATTATTTATAACATAGTGACAGATTATATGAAAATGATAATAAATCAATGAACAATGTTTAGGAAAGTAATATCAGAGATAGATTGATTATTTCTAAAATTGCAAGAGACGAAATTTTAATTGCATTACTTCAATTAATAATATAAAATGAAATTTTGTTATGGTATTTAATTCATAAGGTATAATATCCTGCAAATATTACTCCCACTGAAGTAATTTTCTTTTACTTTTAAAATAATAAGTCTTAAACTGTCGAAATACTCAATTTCATGCTTGTAATAAATTGGAAAAGATTCATAAAGTTGAATAAAATAGCACTGATAAATACGTTTATTTCTACACTAGTTTCATTAATTTTTGTTAAGCAAGCATTGTAACATTAAGCAAGATGACTACAACTAGTGTTAAAATATAAAATAAAAAACCATAGAAAGTAAATCGTTTATTGCAAAACTTATTTAATTACGTTATCACTTATAAATTATTTAAAGATTGGTTTGAACTAAAATATTCATTCTTTTTTAGTGAGCATTTGTTTCTTTATTTCCTTCTTAAGAATCATCAATCAACAAATATTGATATAATTTTAAATTAATCCGCCGATATAATTTCATATTCTATATTAGATATAATAGAGAGAATGGTAATAAAAAATAATAATTATTAATTAAAAATTATTTAATTTATAAAAAACTATAATTAAATAAAAAATATTAAAAATAATAATAAAATTATTTTATTTATAAAAAAAATAATAATTAAATAAAAAATTATTTTATTTACAAAAAATAATAATAAAATAAAAAATTATCAAAAAATTAATAAAAAATCTTATTAATAGTAAAATTCTAATTAATAATAAGATTTTTTTATTAATAAAATCTTAATAGCAAAAAATCTAACTGCTTTTAAATTTAAAAGTATTGCAGATTTATCTAGAAAAAATGCTTAAAACGCTTATTTATTTCAGATATATCTGCACAAGTGTTTAATCTGTCCGCATTCGAAATTCTTAAAACCCGCTTTGCAATTCATTTTACTGTTGATGGGTGCTTACACTGCTGTTTCTCGTATCGGGGATAATAAGCATCACTGGAGTGACGTCATAGCAGGCAGTGTTTTGGGCGTCGTCTCAGCTGTTTTAATGGTATGTTCGTGTGAAAGAATAACTTTTGTGTTAAGTCCATGTATTTCTGCGCTTTGATCTATAATTTAAATAAAAGACTCTCGATTTTCATACTAACAAAATTTGACACATTTTGAGCTTAGGTTCTTAATGCAGTGAAAATATTCAAATATAGATTTTGTATCTTTCTCCATTGGCCGATTAAAACACAGTTTGAAGGTATACAAAAAGTCCGTTGGCACACATTCACTTATTTATCTCTCTGCGTATCTATGTTATGGCTTTCAATTAACCAGAATGAATTTGATTTTGCTGACTGATTGGAATGTTCGTTACTTGAATATTTCTGTTATTTTTAGTTACTTCTATATGCGTAATAAGAAAACATTTTACACAAATGCAAATTTATCTGTATATATGGTGGAGTATTAATCACACAAAAAAATAATAATAAAAAGAGCTAAATACTTTTTAGTCAGAATATTTAAATAGAATTTAATAAATCAACAACTATGCATCTTTCAAAAGAATAGCATAAAACGACATATAATTGAAATTTTAAAATACAAAATTCATTATTAAAATTTAATGTGATAATAAAAATTAATTTATAAGTAATAATGATATTATTAATTTATTATTCTATAGTACTGGAAACAATGTTAATTTTAAACAAAAATTAACATAAGAAAATAAGAAAAAAAATCATATTTTTATAGCTTATTAGACTACAGGTTTTACTTTAAACGATATATACACAAGAATATAAACGCCCAGTTTAAAAAAACGCACTTTATTATCACATGAAAAGTTGTTTTCTTTAAGTATTAAATAAGTTTTATGAGTTGAATTAGATTCACTAAATGTTTTCTTAATTAGAAATCTAACAAGCAAAATAAATTCGAAGTTTTTCAGTAGAATTCACTCTATCGTTAAAACAAGATGGTACATCAGATCTTCTTTATATCATTGAAACTATCGCTGAATTATTTGTCTTTTGTTAATTCATCAGCTATGAAAAATTTTAAAGTTAAGGTAGGTTTACATTCGGACAGTTATAAAACGGCTAGTAAGACAACGGAGGCGCAGAAAGGGATTGATTTATGTTGCCACAATTTCATAAGATAGATTCAGCCATTCCATGCTCGGCTACAAATTGACGTTTTGGCATACCTTAATATTTCTGCATATCATATTAAAATGATAGATATTTACACAAATAAACATGGTAAAATAAAAAAAAGGGTAAAAAAACCTAAATTTGGAAAATTGCAAAAAATTGCAAACAAAATTTTAAAAAAAAGCCTCGCATCAGAAAGAATATAGAGCAAAAAATGTCTGAATGAATGTATAAATGACCATTTTTTTTCACGAAAAAAAGCAAAAAAACTCGAAAAATTTTACAAACGCATGTGCAGTAAGGGAAAAAATACAATACAGGGTCTTGTTCCTGTCCCGTCAGGATAAGTACTTGCCATGGACTGAATAGCATTTTTCAACATTTCTGACATACCTACGTCTTACAACTGATAGAGTGTAAACCCACCTTAATGATAACGGCCTTATCTCGAAAGTGATTTCTACTTTCATAGCATTCTAGTTTTCTTCAATATATGCTCAACAATCAGAGTTTTGAATTTATTGCGTCAATAATAATATTACTATAAATAAATCGTGGTTGCAATAAAACTACTTATAAATATTGAATGAAGCAAAAATAAGAAAAATATAAATGATGTTTAACCGTGTTTGTTTGTAAGAAACATTTATCGTTATCTGATGTGTTTTTGAAACATAATAGATTATTTAGTATAAAGCTTAAACTAACTATTCAATTAAAATCATTTCTTAATTTTTTTTATTCCAGTTTTTCATTCCACGAAATAATCTTGCCAGATTAGAAGAGGCAAAAATGAAAGAAGGACAAAGGATGTCAACTAACTTGGACTTATATGGATCAATCTGAGAATGGCCCTAGTTTAGTATTAAATGCGATTTTAATACGTCAAGACAATGGATTTGTAATTCAGGGATTATCAAAGATTATTATTACATGAAATGCATTTTAGAATCTCATCAATTTTTCATTAAATAATTTTCATATATTTTCTTATTTGTTTAAATATAAAGGACTACTACTTTATAATTGAGAACAGGCAATCGAGTTTTGAAAAATATAGTTTAAAACAAGGAATTTCCGATTATAATATGGAGGTTTTAATTTAGCACACTATAAGGGGTTTTTATTTAAATTATAACATGAAGATTTTAATTTTCATTTAATTTCACGTCCCATTTGAAACGATTATCAGTTTAATTGTTATTTTATCCTGTTGGAAATTTCGCAAATATGAATTTTATCATTATCATATTAATATTTTGTTTTTGCGCTTTTGTCTCTCTCAATTCTTTCATTATATTTATATTCTAATTACTCTGAAATGTATCATATGATAAATAATAAAAAATGATGTAAAAATATCTTTAGTTTTGATTCTACACATATCAAATTATAAACTAATAAAAATTCATATTTTTTTTTATCTCGACTCAAAAATATTTCCGGATTGATAAAAACAAAACAAAAGAATAAAGAATGCGCAGTGAGTTTGAATAGATACAAAATTTTAATATATTTTGAAATTAAAAGTAACCAGTCGCTCTTCATATAAAACCACAGAAGAAAGTTTAATTCCATTATTTCTTTTCACGCGTTACATTTTTTTAAAAAGATTTTAGATATCTTTTCAACATATCTGTCAGTTTGTAATAAAACTGAATTTGTAATAAAACAGATTTGTAACAAAACGGTATATGGCTTGAATTTTATTTAATCTGCAGACATGATATGAAATAACTTATGAATCACTGTCCTGTTAACAATCAAAGGTAAAGACAACTTTCATGCTAAATCTGTATTATCTCTCGAATTTTATTATATATTGAGGAACGTAGCGAAATTACTTTGAATTAATCATCGTTATTCACATCTAAATATGCAGTTGTTTAATCTGAATAATATTTCACTGATTCTAGCCTATAAATGCAGCTGATATATACGTGCAACAGTTGAGCAGTATATACCTGTTCTAGATGTGTTTAATCAGCATCAGTTCCAGTTCTAATACTAGCTCTCATCCTCGTATTAGTCATCCTAGCAGCTGCTCACACTTGTCCCAATCACTTTTGCCAACAGTATTGGAATTGTAATCTTTAATAAAAGCTTTTAAATAATCCCTTCTAGTTAGATCCAATCTTTGGTAATTCTCCCATAAAAAATTTTAAATAATCTCTTCTCGTTAGATCCAATCTTTAGTCATCTTCTAATAAAAGTTTTTAGATAATCACTTCTTGTTAGATCCAATTTTTGGTCATTCTCTAATAAAAGTTATTATATAATCCCTTCTCTTTTGATCCAATCTTTGGTCAATTCTGTCCATTTCAGTAATCCATACACACTCTCTAACTATTTAATTGACTTTTCGTCTAGTCATATTTATAGACAAAAATAGTTTTGGGTCTAGGAAGCAATGAAGGAAAAAATAAAATGTATAAACCTATAAACATAACATAATAGTAATCTGACCAAAAGGCTGCCATATGCAAATTCAAATTTTTCTTTTTTAAAGCTGAAAGAATAATAAAATCCATCTATGACGTTATGAGGTTAATAAGGTCTTGGTTTCTTTTTACAAGACAGAATTTTCTCAATATTCAAAGGTAAAAAATAACATGGAATATTATTTAGTAAAAACTGTGAAAAATGAAAAATACCAGAATAACCTGTAGGTTAAAGACAGTCTATCATTCCTGTTTCTACTTCCCTGCTAACATCTCCAGTTAGATTATGTTGGTAAAAGATCACTTGTAAAAAAAAAACTGGCCCAATTTCAGTAATTAATTACCAGTGTTTACAGATAAATATATGATTTGTGTTGGAGTATTACAGATGGGAATATACTTTGAAAAACAGTGTAATTGAAATAGAGAGATTTCCTTTCATGCCTTTACTTATATTAAACATTTATAGCAATATCTAATGAGCTTCTAAAAGCTATTTTGGCTGAAATTTAAGAGCTAATTAAAGCTTCTATAAATATGAATATATACATGAAATTATACCTACATATTAAAATGTTTTTGTTTTATTTTACCTTAATTCTTAAAGTTAAATTTTTAAAGGATTTTATTCACTAGCAACAAAATATATAATCTTTAGCTTAATATTTTGAAGAATTAATAATTTCTAAGACATTTATAGATTTCATTCTTAGCATTTATATAGAAATTGTATGTAAAAAGTAAATTAAAAACTATACTTAAAAATACAATTTTCATAAAAATTATTTAAGAAAACATTTCTATATTTACACTATTATCATTGTTGCAGAGCCAGCGCAAGAACTTAAATCTTGATCTGGCAACAACTTTCCCCCCCCCCCCCAGACGCCAGAGTACTTTTTTTTTACCGAGCGAAGAAAAGATGTGTCTCCTGTAGCTGTGTGTGTGTGTGCTTTTGTGATGTTATGTTAATGTTATACCCCTGCTTTAGATGTCTTCTTCAATAATTGCTTTACGTATAATAAATGGAAAAAAGACAGATCGGGTCCCTTTTATTTGATTACCCACGAACAAACATTATGTAGGGATATCTTTCTAGATGTGATTTCAGAAATTCCACTTAATACTTCAAATTAAGTATATAATAAAATGCAGAAAATCAACAACTTTTTTTTTAAAAAATGAATGTGCCAAAATTATTTTGAAACATCTAATATACTGAATTAATTTGTTAAGAGTGCAATTGTAAATTATTTTGCAGATAAGAATAAATTTACTTCTCGAAATCGAATTCAGCATCTTTTAATTCTTAATTTTCTGTGTTTTTCTCCAACAAAAAAGGAATAAGCACATGTGAGTGGCATGATATTTATCCTCGTATATTTGTAAGTATAAATGGTAGTAATAAATTTTTAATAGAAAATTTTGGGATTCATGTTAGAAATGCGAAATCTTTTTATTCTTAATCTTAATAAAGTTTTAATCAAATTCTTTATTAATATTTTCGTTTGTTATTCTATTAGAGTACATATTTAAAGAAAAGGATTTTTTTTTCTATAAAATGCCAACGCATATCACTGCAGTGAAAACACAGTTTTATCAATCGGTGTTTAATGCCGTTTTCAATGCTAAAAAATGTGTGATTCCCTTCCTCAAAAACCTTTCCTTGATGTTGTCAGTTATAAGTGAAAGTTCTAAACATTAAGAAAACAAACCATTTTTTTCAAACTGAAATGAAATAGAGCATTAAATTTCAAAATTTCTATAGATATAATTTTTGTTCAGTTCATGCTTGTGAACGATGATTAAAATGGAGTTTTTAATATTCATTACTTGCATGCAACAATAGTATTATATTTTTAAGAAACTTTTATAGGTTACAATAATTCATAATGCATTATCTGTTTCGTGATTAAATATATTCGGGCAATAATTGATATACCCGCTTTTGCTCTGAAATGAAATTCTTTCATGTATTATACTTTTAAAGTAAATACTTTTGCATAAAATATGATAAGAGTTAGGATCATTTTATTGATCGGAAATCTTTATCATCTACTTTTGATTAAAAGGAGGGCATCAGATGACACATTTTCTTTTATAAAAACGCCGATAACTAATTTCCTCCATAATTTATTAATATTTGCAGCAGGTAATACAAAATTTGATCACAAAATGTTCAAGTATAAGAAAAATTGCTTTCGTTTCAGCAATTGACTTTAGTTTAAACATGGTTAAAGCAATACTTTAAGAACTATAAAATCATCATTAAGAAAAGTGTTAAAATAATAGGAAATTATGAAAATTGCGGTAGAACATTTCAAAATATAAGAAAGGTAAATGTTTTGTTGATTTTGAATTGAATGAATGTTTAATTAATTTTTGTGCTTTGAAAAGTTTAAAGTATATAATAAGTGGGCAAAAGTTGATATAATTCAACCCAGATGTCCAGGAGGAGATCTGTAACATATATTCGTAATGGTATCTCTTTATTTAATTTAAATCATAATTAATTTCTTAAATTTTATTTTAATTTAGCCCTATTAACTTCAATCTAAGATTGTTATTGTTTCCTGATCCACTCCCCACTTTTTTATTTAATTAATTCAGCACACGTTCTATAAAACTGCTGATTCAACATCTTCTCAAGCTGCGAGTGAAGCGATTAAAATTCCAAATGGTTACCACAATATTATAAAGACGTTTAAGATTCTCTTTCTTAAATTGACACGTATCAAAGAAATCCCTATCAATATCTTATAGTAAAATCACAGAAGGAAAACATTTCTGACTCTTTTACTCCTGTTTCTCAATGTAGATTGACACCTCTTTTATGATCATTTCTTGTACAAATTATGCCTTTTGGTATGGAAAAAATCGAAGTTAAAATATCAGAAGCGTCTTCAATTCAGCTACGGAACTGCGAAAACATGTTTGCGTATACATACATAATCACAACGAATTTTATTTTTGTTTAGAGTAAATGTAAATATTACTACAAAAAATATTTTTGAATGATTCATTTTATTGCCAAAAAGTAGAGTAATTTTAACAATAAATAACAAAATAAAACTCATATATATTGAATAAATTTATTTTTGGAGTTTTACAAATAGTGATAGTTATTCTTGCAGCTCAAGTAATATAAAAAGAACTGACATTGCTTATTAAGGCACATGCACTTTATAAACAAACATTCTTCCAAAACATTCTATGCCAAGTTGCCTCATACAGTCCTGAAAAAGTTTTTAAAAAATTATATATTATTTAAATATTTTTATCTTTTAGAATTTTCAAAACATGAAATCAATTAAAAAACTTTTATAAACATTTATATTTCATGAATAATAATAAATTTTATTGAAGAAAATTCAAATTTTTATTCTATAGTATAAATTATCAAGGCCGTAATTCGGAAAAATTTAAATATAGAAAAATTATTTTTATGCAATATTTTACATTGTTAAACTAAATAAGATATAATTATCATTATTCAAGAACGGAAATTCATAGATCATAACATGAGTTTTCATTTAAAAATTAGTAAAAAATATCTGAGTCTATTATTAGTATTTCTAATTTTCATATCTTTGTCATAAAGTCGTAAAAAATTGTATTCAAGAAACATACTTGAAAATAATTTCTTTCCTAATAAATAGAATTTGTTTTCATAATGCATTAACAAAATTACTGATTGCCATTTTCTGTTAAGGATATCCAGATGTATTCACCAGCAGATAACTTATAATATGAATTCTGGCTTTAGATAAAAGTATAAATAAGGAAAATAACAGAAACTGTAGAAAATTTCGAAATCACAAAATGAGAAAAAAATTATTCTGGAAAAATTAAATTCCAATGTAACTATTAAAAGAAATTTTAGAAAGTAAATTTTCGTTTATCAGAACGTATGGAATTTTTCTGGAGATAATACTTTTACATTTTTTTTATTTTACTATTTTCATAAGTGAATCGCCAGAAAAGCAGAGTTACAAATATACCAAATACAAAATTGTCCAAAACCAATAATTAGTGAAATAAATGAGAATAAAAGCATGCACTTTTCATTATTATAATATCACAAAAATTCAGAATTTAATTTGAATACTCAGATGCTTAAACAAAAGTAATTTCATTAATTTATATAAAAATATGAATAGAGTGTATCGCTATCCAAAGTTTTAAGAAGTTTTAGCAAGAAAAATTTGCCTATTTTACTAATGAATATTTAATTTCATCTTCCATCATTGAGTGAAAACAATATATAGTCTCTATGTAAAAGTATATACAGTAATAAAAGTAATAAAAGTAAAAATTATGATTATCACTACGTTGAAAATCGATGATTTGGAATATCCAAAGTAATTTAAAACGTGTATCAAATTATTTAATTAAAATTTTTGATAACACTGCGTTAACTTCCGGATAAAATAAATACGTTTTAATTATTTTTTAATAGAAAATTTTTTAAAATAATCAATTTTTTTAAAAATAACATATACGAATGTTTTTAAAAAATGTTTCATATTCGGTATTTTTATATTCTTCTTTGTAAAAGAAATACTTACACGGTTCAAAAGAATTGATATTATTCTTTTAAATCGGAATAAAAAATATTTCATTATGTACAAAAATTTCTGTTAGACCCTGAAAAGGAATTAATTTTTTATGCCTGCGTTCGCAATAGCAATAAAAAAATAACTACTTAAAAGCAAAGATTTCTTTAAAATTTTACCTGAAACTGGTCCACTTCTGTCAAATCTGAATCAGTCAATTCCTGAAACATAACAAAATATGAGATATAATTTTATTAATAAAGTAACCTAAAACAGAGTTAATTAGGACACTTAATTACATTTCATTTTTATCTTCTTTGGAAAATTTTCATTTATTTTTATCTTGAATAAATGAAAATAATTTTCTAGTTAGGTTATTTTGGGCAAGTAATTGGTATATTCAATGAACAAAGTATACATTAGGATGGATTCTGCAATTTGATTTGATTTTACTCGATAATATTAGCATCCTCTTTAAGGTATTTCCTCAATTCCTAGCAGAAAGAAAGAATTAGATTTAAACAACTAATACGATTAATTTCTGGTTCTAATGTCTCTAAAGCAATACAAAATTAGACCAATTATATTATTTTAACTTTACTACTGCTTTTGGAAATTGATTTTTTTATTTTTTTACTGTTCCTTTTATCGCCCCCTGTATACACTTGATATTACTTCGAACTTGGTCTAATATTTTTTTTACCTCTTTTCATATTCTTAAACAATTAATTCGATTCCAGTTATTAGCTTTCCAAAAATAGTATTGATATAAATTGTTATTTAAATAAGGAGAAAGGTTAAATAAAATATTTGCTTTAAAATAATATAAATTATTTTCTCATATCTATATTTTAAAAATAACTTACCTCCAAGTTCACCCGGCTTTCTATGCATTTATTGATCTAGGGATATAAATCAAATTTTTAATTTTAGCAGGCAATGAATTAGAGAAATATCTATCGAAAATTAATTATGAGATTATGAATAAAGAAGAACGTCTGTTGCTGACAAGCCACACTGTATATTATGAAACCATGCATTTTGCCATAAATATACTCTGTAGGATGGAAATGTGATTTCCAACCTAAATTAATTCTTAAAATAATTAATTCCTTATATTAATCCCACACAATTGATTTTTAATTAATTGTGAGTGCAATTAATTAAAAATTAGACGATATTTTCATTTTTTTTTTAAATAACGTTCTAAAATATTATTTCGCAAACATATGAAAAAAATAGTTTCTGGAAATATTTTAAAGGGCATATCATTGTCTTTGTAATGATTCAAAATAAATAATCAAAAGATTTATTTCCTAGCATTCTGCAAGTTTTAATAGCATTTAAGATTGATATAAAAAAAAACGAATCAGCGTTTCATCCATTATTGAATCTCCCGAATTTTCTTCATTGCCAAAACCTATAGTAGGAAGATGATGTTTGCTATCTACATAGCTTATTCGAGAAATAAGGAAATGAAGTTTTTTCTCAAACGAAAATACATAATTAGATTAGAAATATTATTGCTGCTTTCGATTTTTTATATCTATGGTATTCGGACACCTAGATTGATATATTTCTCCTAGATTAAAAATTTGCTTTTTATTTATTTTATAAATTCTTATTTGATGATAAGAATTTCCTCTAATTAACTAAAAGCATTTTTGAGTTATCGTGCTGACAAATAGATAGATATAATTCCAAAAATGCGTTTTTCGGACTCTGAAATGGGAACATTCGCCAAATTCCCGCATCCGAATTTTTTTGAGAATTACACTACTTTTTTTTTGGTTATACTTCGTGTATGAGAAAAAAAAGTCAGAATTGCCAATGCATTCTCCTAACTTACGCTAGAAAAACATTAAAAATTTGCTTCATTTTTAATTAATTAAAGTTTGAATTAAAATTTTTTAAAAAAATCTTCCAAAATTCAAATGCAGAAGTAAATTTTCCCACCCTCCAAAGAATGTATCTGCCGAAATTGAAAGCTTTAAATCAAATGGGTTGGCTTTAGAACAACAACGAACATATCCATCTTTATTATTGATTGATAATGATAAACATTTAAATAAAGCATTCTTTTTCATTTTGTATAAAGAGTAATTTTTCTTCCTGTCTTACCAGTTCACGATATTCAGCAGAATGGTAGAGCTCTTCATTTTCGGTGCAGCACCCGATGCCATTAGGGTTATAGAAGGGTACACAGACATTGTAAGCTTTGTTGTACTGTAATAAAATGTTAGCAATATAATTTTAAAGATCGTCATATTAATATAAAATTTAAGATTTAATATCTGATGACTAAATAACTAGCGAGTTTTTCCCTTCATTTTCTCATGATATTCATTAATACAATGCGTCCTTATTATGAAAAAAAAAAAAACGAATGAATAAATTGATTTGTTATTTTAGAAGAATCTTTTAGAAAGAGAAGAAGCATAATTAAATATTTAATTCTTCGTTAAATTATTTTTATCAGATTCTAATAATCAAAATATATTATTTTGATGTAATTATGAAACTGAGGCCACATCTGAAAGACATAATGAAACGTATATATTTTAGCAAAATAATGCTGAAAAAAATTATTTTTGTGCAATTTTTTAAATTTAATTATGCATTTTTAAGTTCTATATTTATCTGAATAATTATGTTCTTTGTTAAATTGGATGTTTTATTTTTTTTACAATGATACATTTTCCAATATTGAAAATATATTTGTTTAAAATGATAGCCGAAGCTTAAAGGCATACGGTTACTTATTTCTAGGTTTAAAATAATATCTCTTATTTAGTATCACTAAATATAATACAAGTGAAAAGACAATATTATAACCAAATAATTCGTATTCATACTTGATATTTGCAGAATTTTAATAGTCAATATCTAACAATATTTATTCTCTATGCAAATATTATTTGATTAAAATTTATAAAGTTCGAATGTTTAATAGAAAAATTTTGCATATAAATTTACTGTAATATATAGAATAGAAATAATTTAACTGAAATATATTAAAGAGGGAAAATTATTATACCCTAATTCCTACAGAAAGTTTTATTTATTCTCTTTCATTTTAGATCTCACACAAATTTTAAAAATCAGAATAAAAATAAGAAAAATAACGACATAATATATACAAACTGGCAAGGGTAACATTCTGTCACAGTATAAGAACTCATTACACAATGCTTGATCCCCAGCTTGAAAGAAAAATAAATCATGATTAAAAAATGTTGTAGAAATTATATAAAATGAAATACATTGAAATTTACTGTATATAACAAATTAATGAATAAATATATATTTAAAAGATTTAACACATACATGGGCTATTTTCCTTTCTTTAAAAAAAATGTAAAAATGCCCTTTTAAAAACACAAGCTATCTAATTCAGATTTTTAATAATTCAAAAACATATTTTCGATGGAATATTGATGAATGAGATTTTGAATAAGAAAACACGTTAGACATTTTTTTTCAAAATAAATTATTTGTATTGCTTTATTTAGTTTATGAATTTATTTTGTAGTTTTTTATGGAAAATCATCCTTTTTATGTTATTGATACACTCAAAAATTTCTGATGTTTTAAAAAGATTGTATTGCTTTATTTAATTTATGAATTTATTTTCTAGTCATCTTTGCAAAATCATCATTTTTATGTTATTAATACATTCAAAAATTTCTGATACAATGAAAGGATTGTATTGCTTTATTTAGTCTATGAATTGATTTTCTAGTCATTTTTTAAAATCAACATTTTTATGATATTGATACACTTTCAAAAATTTCTGCTATCAGAATTAACGATTTCAATATTTTAAATGGTTTGAGGTCAAGTAACAAATTTTCTTGAAGCAGAAAATTTAATAACATATACTCACATGTTGCTGCGCAATTCAAAATAGACATGAATTCCTCTTCTGACATAAATGGTTGATGTTGAGACATATTAACAAACTCATACAATATTATGCCAAATAAGAGAATAAAATAGAAGACTTTCATTATTTTAGAAAGGGGTTTACAACCAGTTAAATACTGTAGGAAATTATAAATTGCAATAAAATCCTTTCTGTCGTAAATTCTGTGCTTTGACACTACTCAAGAATAATAGGCACACGTCCACAGTATAGATGTTGGAGAAGCTAAAGATATTCGAAATTTGAATATCATCTCATCACAATCTGTTTGTATTGCATATAAAAAGCAGCCTTCATTTGTCAACAATATATTTCTGTTTCAAAGATTATCAGAAATGAGAAAGTAGGCAGCTGCATGCCATGTCAATAACAAAAATGTTAATTTATGCATATAAGTCTGATGTTTATGATGTTATATATAGAAGTATAACGATGATATATATATATATATATATATATATATATATAGAAATTTTAATGAATTCTTCAAACGTTCATGAAATTTTTGTCATCCTTATCACATTTTATTAGGAGTAGAATGTAGGAAAGAAAATATGCTGCAAATTTTTAAATTGGAATAACAATACTTTTAAATATAGTTAGTTGTATCTTTCTCATATGAATATTTTATTTTCATTTGATACAGTGGCAACAGGAATAAGTTTGCAATTGGTTACTTAAAGTTTGCATAACAAGAAAATATAAAATAAAAACTGACTCCTAGAATAAAATTAGTGCAGTTAGAAAGAAATAATCTGAAAAATTCAACTGAATATCAATATATCATATGAGTTGCAAAATTCATTAAAGAGATTTAAAAAGTAGTCAAAATTAGAAAGTATCTAATTCAGGAGATTTTGCTCAATTAAAATAAATTGGACAAATATGTATTGGCTACATTCTTTTTTTCCATGGTGATATATGATATACTTAATAACTATTGGAATTTATTAAATCAATAACTAATTTAAGAAAACAGAAAAAGAGCATTAATTCTCAGAAAGTTGCTATCAAGAACTACAAAATTATATAAAATATTATAAAGGTTAAAAAAAAACTATTTGCTCTTTTATCATGATGCCTTTAGCACATTCATGTTTATGTAAAAATTCCACTAATTATTTTCATATCGAGCTTATGAAAGCAGTAATCGTTTATATTTCAGCAATTTCAAGCTACAGAATGTCAGCAAAAATTCACACTCCATTTTGGATACTGTTTCAGGTTTGCCCCCATAGATGGCGATTCTGTTGCATGAGAAATTTTTGTTATTCGTTTTATATCTTAACATTCAGTTGAAGAACGGTTTTCTGAATTCGAGAAGTGGCACCCAATGTTAGTGTTGAGAGAGTTGTCCAAATCTGTGGATGGACAGTGGATGGAAGTGGCATAAACAAGGCAAGAGTTTTTATTTGAAGAGATTTACAGATACGCATTCAGAAGCTTTAAAATAGTTAAATAATATCAACATTTTATTATTTTGCTTAACGTGTTAAAAATATTTGGCTAATATGGTAAGTAGCTAAGGAGATTGAAAAAGAGCTAATTTTGAAGCGTTTCATTTACTGACTCGCATTTATAAAATATAAACCTTTACGTGATTTAAACAGTTTTTGGATACGAAATACATGTCTATTAATAGAAATAGGGTCCCATTTGCACAAAATAGCTAAAAGCATTGCTGCGAATTTTCTCTAATATGAAGAATATCGAACACTATCGTAGAAGTATTGTACAATACTTATTTAAATAGGGCACTATGTTATTATTAGATTGTACAATAAGTATATATTTATCCAACATTGTTTGATTACTTTTTTGTCTGTAAGTATTATATTAATCATTTTCCTTTTAAAGCTCTAGGTTATACGGTTTAGTATTATTATTTTATAGAAAATAGTTCAATGCAGGAAATATGAATTTAACATTCGTGTTTAATTTTAAATGCGAAAATTTGTTTTGAGTTCAAAGTAAGAATTCAGTTTTAATTAAATGACAAGCATAATATCGGAGAAAAGAAAAAAACTGACATGAGAGGAACAAAAATTATTTCGAAGCTTCACTAAAATATTTAATATAATATTAATACTAAAATAATACATTTTTTGATTATTTATTTTCAGCCACATTAAAATTACAGATAATTTTACGATAAGTTTATAAAACTCTCGACAGATGGCAGCTCAATCTTGAAGCAATGGACAGTAAGTTTCATAGTTTTGAAGATTCGTCAATAAATTAAAAAAGAAAAACAATTTGTTAAAATTAATTAATTTAAATTAATTAATTTCGCAGTTTATTTAAATCATTTACGTAATTGCTTTAATAAATAAACTAAATTTTGATTATTGACTTTATTTAAGTCTCTTCACATATATAATTCAAGTTGTATCCTAAGCCCATATCGAAAATTTAAGTCATACTTTATAGTAGCGATAAATAGTAATTTCAGAAGAAAAATTGATTATTTAAAAATTAAATTAATTTTAATTAAAATTTGTTTAATTAATTTTGTTTGAAATAATGATGAGCTCATATCATCACTATTTCAACTGAAATAAAACAGTATATTTTAGAAAGTCTTATAGGTTTTCTGAAAAAACAGGTTTGCATAAGCTAATTCAGGTTTTTTTTTTTTTTTTTAAGAAATTTTTTTTTTGAATTTTTATTATTTTCTGGCATACGAAGTATAAAAAAAAATCGTCAAGAAATTTAAATTTCAGATTTTTTTTTAATCTTTACGTTTCAGACTTTCCTGAAAGCGAAAAACACACACTTGTATATATTCTTTCATATAAGTTTGTTTGTCTGTCTATCAACAAAGCCACTTTGCATTAGATGATTGAAATCTGGTATTCTGATTTTGCACCAAATTTGCAGATTTTTAACAAAATTTGAATGAAATTCATTATGTTCAGTGGAAAATACAAATGAATACGATAACTACAAAACGTGAAGTGTTAGAGAAATAAAATTTAGTAGAAATGTTTAGCACATAAAATTTGGATCCATATTCAATTTTGAACCAAACCCCCTTAGGAAGTTTTCCGTCTGTCAGTCGGTACTTCCACGTGAATGCAAATTAAATAACTCAAGAATGCAATGAATTAAATGAATGAAATTTAGTATGCCATCTTGCGATTGTAATTATATCCAATAATTATTTAATACGTTTTAGCTTTAAAAAATATTTTGTTATAACAGTAATTCTATATCGAATTTTAGTTTTAATAGTATCAAAAAAGGCCTTCAAAATACAAATTATATTTGCAAGTTCCTGTGTATTAATCGCATACGGAGGACAATTGACCAAAAAAATAATCGGCCAAGATCGAACGTAAAATTGACATCAAATTTCTATATTTTGTATATACTTTCGCAAATACTATACAAGGCATTCGTAGTTATATCCGAGATCTTCAATTTAATGGGGGGGGGATAAAACATTTATTTGAGAGCAGGAAAATAAGTTTTGAAATGAACATTCCCAATGAATAAAAAATAATCTAAATCAGATTGCTAATATGCTGTTTGATAATGAATGTAACTTTCGGCTTTAATTGTTAATCCCCACAAAAATGCAGGATTCAATGATTGGCGTTTTGAGAGACTCAATGGTGTGATTTGTTAAAAAGAAAGTGGGATAAGAATCAATACACCAGTTTCCAGTATTAATACAATACAGCATTTAAGAGCAAGATGAAGCATTTTATCTCCACGATTATGTTTGGCACAATATCGCAACAATATTGTTGGAAAGTTTGAGCCCATAGGTTAAAGGTGATCTTTACTTACGGTAAGTTTATTGCTCTTATTATAGAAGTATTTGGAAATTTTTTAATTACCAATCCTAATGTAATCAAGTGTCCACCTGATGAGAAGAGTTGTCGAGTAGTATCTCAGAAGAAGGAAGGTATGATCCCAAAATGGTATTCGACTTCTAATTTTTTTTTCTTATATTGTTACGAATCTGTAATGCTGCTTCCCAGAATAGTTGGTTCCATCATCAGAAAGACCATTTTACAGTCATCTGTATTGGATGGAGTCCGGGTGTCGCGTCGGAGGTCCCAGAACTTGGCGACCATTTGGCGACGAATTTTTGACTTTGGCACCAAAATAGATTATACCCGAAACATCGAGAATTTTCCCGATCCGTCCATTGGGAACCGAGATACGCCTCGAAAGTTCCTGATTGGTTGAGAGGCTTCTAGCCCCGTCTCCTGAGAGCTATAAAATTAGGCGGTCTGTAGCCGCCAGAGTAGAGTAGTCGGAATCGACGGTAAAGAACTGGTCTAACAGAGATTAGCAGAGCAGCGACGGAGTCAAGCTAGTGCTGAACTAAGCTGTGTGCTACTGTCTGCAGTAGAGTCTTGTTGTGTACTGCTATGTGCACGTCTCGTTGCTGTAGATAATTGTCTTCTCTGTGCTGTATATAGTTGTCGTCTTTGTGCTGTCCTGTGTGTCTTTGTGTAAATAAACGTCGTTGTTTTATTTTCTACTGCTGCCTGCTGATTGAGCGTTCTCCGCACCATATAACTTTCACTATCCAAACGAACCCGGGAAATTTCGTAACATTTGGTGTCAGAAGTGGGGTAGTGGTCAACAGTGTATGGTGAAAACGAAATCTCAGGCTACGATAGCTGATAGCGGCAATGGTAAGTTACTGGCTCTATTGGCTGAGATGAAGAAATCTATGGAAGCCTTTACGGAAGAAATGAAAGTCGGATATGAAGAGTGAATTAAAGAAAGAAATTTCGTCATGGAAGGAAATTTGAAAAGATAAATGTAATAAAACAGAAGACGTCCAAGATATCACAGAAAAAATTGGAGGAAGCAGCGAGAGCCAAATGGAAAAAGAAAAGACTGAAGATCGAATGGAGACCGGTGTCACCGAAAAGGAGTTTAGTCATCCGGAGGATGAACCGAAGTTCAATAAGGAGATGCACGGACTGGGAAACTGTCAAATAATTGCACAGCTGAAACAGTCTTCTCCGAACGAGTCCCCTGAAGTGGAATCGAAAGTGCAGGCGCTTGATAACGGAGAAGATGGAATTTCTTCGGACGAGTCTGTTGGTGGCGACCCGTGCTCGATGCCTATGGATGTAAGAGTTGATGCTACCCTGTTTGGATTGGATTCGTCTCAAAGATTAAAGGAACTACCTCTCTGTAAGCCTCTTGGTATCTACTGGCATAGTGACACGGAAGAAAAGTACGTGGCTGGAATCGCTGATCCCTGTAGTCACGGTCTCAATTTCCTCGAAGAATTCGGATTTGCTGTGGATTTTTCGAGGAGTGTCATGCAAATAGGAGCCGATGAATCTGCTGTGTATCCGGTCAAGTTGTGTCGCTGCAGAAGAGCCCTTCCCGTAAAGGCAGATGTCCTCTTCAGAAGATCCAGTGTGGAGAGCTGCGGACAATTCTCGAGGATGAGCCGGGAATAGGTGGAGATATTCCCGAGGAAGCTTTGGCGATGAAGGCGAATACCTGACTTTCAAGTGGACTTCAGAAGGCACCGTTGGATCATCCTGATATACGATTGGTTCGATGGAAGAAGTTTAAAGTGACCACCTGACCATCCTGGCAAGAATTCCTTCCGGAGGCCTCTACTACGATCCAGCGTTTCGCTCCATGGGACACATTGCATTTTAAGAAGAGAAATCAAGTATGCGTGTACCATCCGAAACGACGAAGAGCTCCGTGTCAAAAGCATTGAGAAGGTTCGGATGGATCCGCCAAATTAGTATATGATGTCATCTTCGAAAGTGCGGAAGTCGCCAAACGCATCAGCATCATCACATCATTCGGAAGCCTACGCCAGTTGTTGGATTGAAGTGGGGCTGCCCGGGACGTGCAGTCCTTAGGAGGGGGCAATGTTACGAATCTGTAATGCTGCTTCCCAGCAGAGTTGGTCCATCATCAGAAAGACCATTTTACAGTCATCTGTATTGGACGGAGTCCGGGTGTCGCGTCGGAGGTCCCAGAGCTTGGCGACCATTTAGCGACGAATTTGGCGACTTTGGCGCCAAAATAGATTATACCCGAAACATCGAGAATTTTTCCGATCCGTCCATTGGGAACCGAGATACGGCTCGAAAGTTCCTGATTTGTTGAGAGGCTTCTAGCCCCGCCTCCTGAGACCTATAAAAGGAGGCGGTCTGCAGCTGACAGAATAGAGTAGTCGGAATCGACGGTAAAGAACTGGTCTAACAGAAATTAGCAGAGCAGCGACGGAGTCAAGCTAGTGCTGAACTAAGCTGTGTGCTACTGTCTGCAGTAGAGTCTTGTTGTGTACTGCTGTGTGCACGTCTCGCGGCTGAAGATAATTATCTTCTCTATGCTCTATATAGTTGTTGTCTTTATACTGTCCTGTGTGTCTTCGTGTAAATAAACGTCGTTGTTTTATTTTCTACTGCTGCCTGCTGATTGAGCGTTCTACACATCATATAACTTCCACTATCCAAACGAAACCGGGAAATTTCGTAACAATATTATTGAAATTTTCTTAAATCTTTGTTTTTAGTCCAACATGTCAATAAAAAGAATTTCTGGAGTGACTTCGGAAATTCGGCAACATCGAGACATTGCATGTCCTTATAAATGGCCTCATTTCACACAAACCGGAACACTGTAGATACAACTAGCTATTTTGCTTTGAAGAGCTTCCGGTAGTGATTTAGTGTTGGAACAGTTGAGATCCATGCTGCTAGGGCAGCATATCGCATTTTCTTAATTAATTGAGAGTTGAAACCAATTAGAGAAACTATGTATGGAATTTTTATTCTGGACAGCTTTCGGAATTAATAGTTATAGAGAAATTAATTACTTTTAATTTTCGTTTTTATTAAGGTTATAATACTTACTTTTAATTTTAATTTCATTAGGACTAAAATACAGTAAAATGAACATGTTCTAACGACTCTTGTGATTTTGGCGGCAATAGAAATTTGATTAAGCCTCATCACTTATGTTCTGTTAAATTTAGTGAGCTGCTAGAATTCTAGAAATGTGGATTCTGCAGCTAATCAGGAATGTATGAAAGTTTTATAGGGAAATGGACATATTCAAAGTTTTATAATAATTGAAATGAAAAACGCTTGGATTTTTCCAAAAATGTTGCGATGAAGAAGTGCATACTTACAATCCTTGTATTCATGATATCCTTGCAGTCTCAGTAGTTTTTTTTTTTTTTTTTTTTTTTTTTTTTTGCAATATGGGCCATCATTTAAAGGCCATTCGGCCATTTTCGAACATAAAGGACATTCAGTCATGTTTTAAAGAAAATGAATGACTCTATGGCTGCAACATCGGTAAAATAAAACCGCTAAATCTTGGTCTAGAAATTCCAGCTTACAAAATACGCTTCTGCATAATGTACATTAGGCTGGAACGAAAATGGCCTTGATTTTTTTTGTTGTAGATTTTAGTTTGGTAATAGTGCAGAAAAGCTGCCTTTTAGAGTCAAAAGCAATTTTTAAAAATTTGGTTGAATTTGGTTTGGAATTATCTTAAAATGCCGCAAAAAGCTTGAAATTTATAAAAAAAATTAAATTTTTAAAATGGATCTTTAAAAAAATTTCTTAGATTTTAGTTTGGTAGCATTGAGGAAAAGCTAGCTTTTAGGTTCAAATAGAATAAAAGAAAATTTCTTTGCAATACAATAATATTTCGAGGTAACTCAAAGAGCTTAAAATTTGTAAAAAAATTGAAAAATTCTGAACTTTGATAAAATATTTTAATAAATTTTTCATTCATATAATGTTAAAAAAGATGATTTTAAATACATATATAAGCATTGCAACTGGAAAGAATTATTAATTGCAAAGTATAATAATAATAATAATAAAATTATGTCAAATTTTGCGTTTCTTACTTCTGTATCCTTAATGATTACAAATGTTACAGCTGCAAAATGTTTCTTTCTACTTCAGTGCCATATTAAACTGGGTTTTTTAAAATTAAATTTTGGTCACTTCACTCGTGAGTCAATTTTTGCTCTTATGTATCTTTTGTACTCTTTATTTACCACGGATAATTTGAGCCGATTGGGCCATCAGTTTCACTGCTTGCATGAGACAAGAAAGCCGGGGAAAGTCGACAACTTAGTCCTCTATACTATTTGGTTCAGTTCCAGATGCTTTCTGTATAAAGACTTTCAGAGAGTCACTGGAAACATATTTTAACAAGGAAAGTTCAGTTATGTTATTTTCAAGCCATGAGATCATATGTATGTAATCCGTTGCATCAAAGTTTATCTTTGGAACATTAAATTTCCTGACTCTGTCTTTACTTTCTGTTCTTGCTTTTAAGACGTCATAAACCAAGTTCTCTTACCATTTTACCTTCACCTCTTAGCATTAAAAAAAGGATATTTTCTGAAGCAACAAAGTACCCATTTCTTTGAATTATCTGGTCTATAACGTTCTTGAGATAGTCAGAGAGATAGCTTGAATATGATATAAGTTTAAAAAATATGTTTGGAACCATAAATACATGAAGGCTTTCACAATATTAAAACACAAAGGTACCTGGAAGTTTTATGTCTTCTTGTCTGTTTGATGGATTTGTTTAGTGTGCCTCTTTTTGTAAAGGACACTGTTGTTCTTCAGCGTTGTCAATGTCGCCAGTAATCGTTTCTGATGCACTAGTATTTTTTGTCCATTCTTGATTAAACTTAATTATTCTCTGTATTCTTTACCCTTTCTTGCTTCTTTCTCCCTTAAAGCGCTTATGGTAGCAATATCAATATTACCTATAACCCTTTTCCTGCTAAAGCTTTTATCATTTAGAACCTTTTATTCCATAACTGGCACTTTTTTTTTCTTTTATATAAGTCAGAAATATCAAATAAACGTTTAACTACTTAACTAAATTCTGTGAGGTTGGAATCAAACTTATATGAACATTTTCTGCTTTTAGACTTTAATAAATTCCTGTATTTAGCAGGATAGGCTTTTATCATTTGTGAAATACTTTTCCTAGAAGCTACGGGAATTGAACCGTAGTTCTATTATTTGTTCTATTACGGGAACTAACTATTACGGAACTATATATTTCACTTACAGAAGAATCCTTCTCTGAAGCAATTTTGAAGTTATGCTAATATAATAGTAGCATTTCATAACAGATTTGTAAGTAGGGAGTTCAATTTCAAGCAAATTACTAAATTTCCCAAAAATAGAACACTCTGTCGTCTTCTCTAATTTCGAATGAGTGTTGATAGAGGTACTATATAATTTCAATATTATGATAGCAATTATCATTCGATTTCATATGGATTTGTGCAGTGTTGAAATTGTAGCAAAGAATTGTTGTAAATGAGCAGAATTGTTGCTGTCTATGTCTTTTTATTAAGGGCTAAGTAGATGTGGAAAAATCCCACCTCTAAAAAGTTTTCACTTTTAAATTTAATTACTAAAATTTGAAATAGTGCTCATTTTAATCCAAAATGCGATATCATTATAACTGAATAAATAATATAATAAAAAGTAGAGCTAGGTTAAAATATATCATGCTCGAGGGCAGAGGAAATAAAAGACGAAACAAAGTGAATAAATTCAATGTGTCATTTAAGCATTGCATTAGAGTTCGAGTTAATTAAAAAAAAATGTTAATTCTGCATAGGAGCTAATAAGTAACCAAGTTGCATCCGAATTTGAATGCCATAACAGTCATGTCATTTTTTATTATAATTAAAATAAAAGATAAATAATCCATGTTCAAGAAGAGAATTAATTATCATATCTTCTATAACAGATAATTCCATTACCTTTAATTAACAAATCTAAAATTAAATACACTAAAAAACAGCAATTCAATCTGTTCTATGATACTGTGGCTATAAACAAGGAAAGTTATTATAGAGGCGAAAGAGTGTTGAAGATAAAGAGTCTGAAGGAACGAGAAGGTAAAGGGAAAGTTAGTGATGAAACAAAACAGCTGAGGTGTCTTCATTGTTTCATAAAACTTAAACACGAATTGGGTCAGGAAGTCGAAACTTATCTTTTCGTTGAGCAGCCAAGCACATCCAAAGGTCAAAAATAATTGAGAAAAACTCTTTTATTTATTTTTATAAAATTTGCATTTTTGTATATAACCTGAAAGGAAAAGGGAAAGAGATTTTTTTTTGTTATAATTCAGTTTCATATATATCATGTCCAGTGTTACAATAGCATCAATCGGGCATATTTTTTTCTACTTAAAAATTAAATTGTAATTCATTAATTTATTTTTCCTCAAATTAATTTATTAATATACATTAAATATTATATTTTTTAAATCTACAATTTGCATTTAAACTTTTAGGTGAGTAATTTATTAAATTGTAAATAATTGATTCGATGTTTGTTTCGAAAATTTATGAAATCAGAGGAATAATTTTTATTTCTGCATGAGAGTTGTGTATAAAGATATGTAAGTAAGTCAAACTATGTACAAAAAAAAAGATATAAATATACTATCAATAATCAGTAATCACTGCCAATAATAAACATGAATGTGTGCCTATGTGTGTAGTTAGGCACTTTCTAGGCCAGACCGTTTGACCAAGTTTGACTAGGTGCCAAATGTAATATATATATACTTTGGAGGATGGAAGTATAATCCTCAGAGTGTATTTAAAAGATAACTAGAATTATAGTTAACTAAAAATTAGGTTGAGTTAACGGATTTTTTAAAAATAACTTACTTAAATATTATTGCAGAAAAATGAATTTTACAACATGGCAAAAAGTAGTCTTTTTAGTAGTAAAAAGTAGTCTAGATGCAAAATCAATTTATCATCCATTCAAATTGGTTTCTTAATTTCTGAAATTTTTTAAAGAAAATGTTGTTTTTGTTTTCAAGAAATGTTTTAATTTTTGCAAAGATTGATTGTTTTAATTATTCCATCGATAGCATGATTTTCTTCCTGAAAAAAGATTTCGTTTGAAATCTGTAGTTTGTAAGACAAATAAAAAAAAAAGTAATAATAAAGCCGCTAAAGTTAAAAGATAGATGATTGGAAATTTATGTTTTTAAAATCACGATATTTGTATGAGACCAATCTCTATTAAAACGATTCTTCTACAGAATGAACAGAACAAAAGTAAAACAATTAAAATAATAAGGTTTTAAAGGCTGGTATTTTGAAGAAATCATGGATATGTAGTTAAATTTAGGCAATTTAACTGAAATTAAATATAATTAAAATCCACAATAAATCAACTAGTCGCCAAAGAGGATTAGTTCACAATACTGACCGATTCGAAATTAACAATTCTCAAAAAATCAAACCTAACATGATTGAAACTTATTTGTTGATAATTTTCAGCTGTTAGATGAGCAAATAATTTTGTATAAAGTAATCTTTGAAAGCTAAGAAAGGTGTAATCATAAAAATGTACAATAGCAGAATGAGCAATGGAAAATATTTTTTCAAACATTTCAAAGAAAACTGAAATTTTCGTTAAAAATCTACACAACAGTTTAAAATATTATATAATTATTAGACGACAATTTTATAAATAGTACGCAATTGAAAATTTTTTGATGCATTAATCTCAATTTAATAAAATAAAATTTAACTTCTTAGATTTTGTCACTTTCCTTTTAAAATTAAATTTCTTTAAATTTGGATATTATCTAAGCACTTATTAGTACGATATTTTACTAATTCTTGTCTTAGCTGTCACATAAATACTCTTTCAAAAATTCACCTTGGCTTGATCTAGATAACACTAAAGCGCATTAGCAGATGGTGCAAACATTTAATTATTAGTAAATGGTTATTTTAAAATTTGTAGCAATGTTGAGATATTTTAGTTCATTTATAATACAAAGCTTGATCAAAACTATATTCTTAACTCTAACCAAATATCTATCATCAACTTTGAAATTAATAAGGAATTTGGAAATTAATAAAATTTCATAAAAATGGAAGGTAATTTAATTCTAATGCTCTAGCTCAACTTCCAATAATTTTTCTTTTTCTTTTAATATGCAGGTATAAGGAAGATATATAGATAAGAAATATTTTGGGTAATAAATATCAGATGGTGAAGAATTAACTTTAAAAATTCAAAGAACTTTTAACCTTAAAAGTTTAAAGATTAACTTTAAAAATTTAAATTATACTCTTCCAAGCATATATGATGAAGAAGAAACATTTATCATATTTTTATTCTTACACATCACTATTCCACATAAAATATCTGATAAAGGGCAAATTAATTTGCAAACTAGGCACTGAAGGAACAAAAGTGTTTTTTTTTTTGCGTGTGTGTTTATGGAATATCTCAAAATGCAACCTCTTTCAAATTCTGCATCAGCAAAATGAGCAGAAGGTCTTATCTGTTTGAAGATATGTGAAATCTTCTTTACTTGCTTCCGAATAATAGACATTCACAGACAATAGAAAAGTTAAATCATCAGATCATACTGATGTGATTTCACTAGTTCAACAATGGTTATTTTTGTAAAAGAAAGAATTTTAGAAAAACCAAGCGTTATTAGTAGATGAAGTTATGGATCTTTTCTGCCTGCTCTAAAGAAATTAGCGTGATAAGGTAGGCGTGTACAAATATTCTTCACTCAATTATTTGAAAAATTATGTAACGCTTATTGCATCTGAAATTGTGCCTATTCTATCATTTCAAGACATTAAAGTGCATGCCTACTAAAAGAACTGAACTATATAATGTGTATCGCATAACTGATAAAAGGGTAAATAGAGAAATATTATGTTTTTTTTGTTAAAAAAATTGAAATTTTTCTGGCTTTTATGAGACACAATTAAATTTCCTGCTTATAATAAATTTTGAAATAGCATGTCTTTAATATAGATTATTATTTAAAATTTACTCCACATTTTTAGATATGTATCTACACCAAAAATACTTGCAGTTTTCTATCCTTGAGTTTAAATAATTATTAGTTTATATCAGAAGCTGGTCAACCTTGTCTTTCTTTATAAAAGATGATAAATCATTTACACGATTACACTTATAATTATATCCTTGTTCCCACTTTTTTTCAAAAATAATGACGTCTCGTAAAAAGAGATTTAAAAACACGACTAGTTTACTTTTTATTAATATAGATACTTTGTGATATCTATATATATATTAGCTGATGTATAAAACCAAAGAACTGATACCCTAACCACAACCAAAGGTCCAATTTCACCAATGTTTATTCCATATAAAAGTTAATGACCATTAGATATGCCATGTGTAAGGACCAATCTCTCAACCTATTTTCGACAAAAATATTAAACACTCTATTTCAGTGTAAATTCTCTATGTGATAAACTTTACAGAATTTGAAAGACCAACCACTTGCCAAATTTTGTAAATCTTTTCGCATGAAAATTTGTGATTATTAGATACGTTATCGAAGGGTTTTTGTCCAACACCCACTCACATTTCCAAGAGAAAATTTATATCATTACTTTACATAAATTACATTTGGAGGAACTATTTCCAGTGCTCGACAGCCACAGTTACAATAACTATTTCTGCAATGTTTTGTTTGTAATTATGGCACTTGCCACTGACAAGCCCCGCCGTCAGAGACAGCCGAGTTTAAGCTTGAGGGGGTGCGTCTCTTGTTTCTGTAGTAGCGCCAACTAGGGCCAAGAGAACGACTTAGCTACTCACGCATCACTCATTCGCTTGCACAACCCCTTTTTACAGGAGGGCACATTCACACATCTCACAGATATAACAACGAAAGAACAACCATGCCCAAACCGGGACTCGAACCTGGGACGCCCAGATCACGAGGAAGACGCGCTACCCCTATGCAGGCTCTGCAATGTTTATTTCAAACAAAAGCTCGTGATTTCTAAATACGTCTAGAATGGTTTCTATTCTCCCACAACAGTTTCGAAAGAAACTGTAAAGCAAAATTTGGGTAGAATTCTCAGGTTGAATAAATAGAGGTTTCATCACTTTTGTTTACCAACTAATTTAACTACACTGCAAACAGATAAACATTCCAACTACTCAAGATTTATTCTGAAAGTATCATTTAAAATATAACTTTCTTTTGCCTGTAATATGACAATTTATTAAAGTTGATTGAAATAACTAAATTAACATAGTGATTAATCAACTAGTAGTCGAAGACGATTTGTTTCTTCATATTGACATAAAAAATTCAATTGGATTTTTGAAAAAAATGAATGGCCAGTTTATCAATGAAAAACACAAGAAAATATTTGTATTCACAATCTGTTTTCAGTCGCAATTTCGCCTTTCGGATAGAGAATACTCTGAAGTAGGTCGTGCAAGTTCACCACTTTATGACATTTTAAAAAAGTACTGCGAAATTGTTAGAGTGAAGTAACCAATCTTTCTTTCACAATTCATAGGCGGGAAAAGTTTTTATGTGTCAAAATCAGAATATTGATAATTGTTGAAACTCAGCTGGATACATAATGATAAGTAGTAAAAAACTGTGGAACTTTAAATAATTTATAAAAACATTTTTACTTGAATATTTTGGATAGAAAACTGAATAAAGTTTTTTCTAACCCTTAAATATTGATATAAGATATACTAAATTGTCGACAGTATAAAAATTAATACGAAAACATTTTATGATCAAAGAATCATTTTATAATAATAGGAAAATTAAAAATAGTTGTTAATGTTTGCAATATTTTTTTAAAACTTTTTATAAGATATTTATCCCCCATATATGATCGTAGTTAGATATTTTTGTTAAAAAGAATAATTCTAAAACCAATTTAATTAAAATTGTTTTACTTTGTTCATTATGATAATGTAAATATCTTAAATTGCACACACACGTTAATTAGACACATACTGATATCGAGTATTAAATATGCCTAAATATTATTTGAGCACATGCATTTGTTATGCATTAATTTCATGCATAATTTGTATATAGAATTTTTTATCCCCATTACGTTTGTAACAGTTCTTAAACAAATATACAATTTTATGTAGAAAACATAAACGATATTTTGAAATCGTAAGATTTAAAATGACATTTACTTAGTATAATTATTTTATTAAAAAGTATAATAGAAAGTATAATATTTTAGAAAGTATGTATATAATGAATATCGTCAAATTATGGAGGATATAAAATCCATAGAAATATTTCATATAATTTATATGCATTTTTACTATATTGTAAAAGGATTTCTAACGCTGATATGATGTAAATACAGCAGCAGCTGTTGCAAATCCCTTTAGACATTTTAACATTTCATACACACGGACGAAATAACAGTAGTATAGCAATTAACAAATAAATAAGATAAAATAAAAAAAAATACAAGAATGAAAAGTTATAGCCCTTGAAGATAGTTAGAAAAGAAATATTCTTGCACTTTCTGTAAAAGAAACTAATTTTTGTATCGAAACAAGAAAAAAAAATCTACAAAGTATCTTTCAATGAAAAATTATTTAAGTCAATGTTTCATGAATTCCCGAAATTGTGCAATTTAAACTGCTTCCACGTTTTTCATCTTCCCACGCCTAGTGAAGAAGTAGCAATATTTAATCCTCCAGCGGGCGCATATACGAGAGATATGCAAGATAATTTTTTTTGTATCTTTTTACCACAGCGCGTTATGGAGACATGACAAATTTTTATAATTGACTTTTTAAAAACCTATATTTTATAATAGCGTGCTTAAAAAAATACACTCGACCTTTCTGTTAATGTAAAGAGTTTGCTTGCTGGAAGGTTAACAAATCAAGCAGTTGTATCCTCTTACCGTTGAATTAATTTTTAATTTAAAGAAAAATTAAATGATTGGAAGAACATTTAAAAAATCAAAGTATTATTTTTGAAAAACAAATTTTCTAGCCATTCTCTTCGAAACCTCGATAAAATTGAAAATAGATGCACTTTAGAGGCAATTTATTGCAATAGTTAATGAGTTTAATAAAAAGACAAAAAAAGTAATTGAAAACTAATCAGCTTCTACAAAGTATTCAGAAAAGTTAACGTATTGAAAATTATTATTATTCTGGTAAGCGCTTGTAAATATTGAACATGCAATGACACAATTTAATTTGTTTGCTTTATTCTGTCATTTATAAATACTTAAGAAATTATATGCATTATCTCCTCTGCGTCTAACAACAACTGGAAGGTAAGGTTTATCACAAGAAGCGAGATTTAAAATATTTATGACTATCTTTTTAACGTTTATACTCTAAAATTATTTCTCTCAGGGAATTTTCTTATCAAACCATTTTTTTTTCCATATAGAAGTGAAAATTTTTCATGGTTATTTAATTATTTATTCAAAGCGTTTTCAGTAAAAGTATAGTCTAAAAAACAATATTTTTTGTCAGGAGAAAAATTTAGTGTTATTTTTATGTCAAAGTTTTGTATTATTTGTTCATATCATTGATATTTTTAGTGTTTATTCTAATAACTAATTATAATTCTTTTTTCGTGCTGCCAATTGTAAGTATCTCGGTCGAAGTATTTAAAGAGGAATACATCGTTTCTAAGTTGTGCACACTATATAACAAAATATGTAAGTTTTGAAAAATATACTTAAACGTCTATTCTGGCAGGTTTTTTGAATAAATTGATTTTTTTTAAAGTTCTAAATTTTTTACAGCTTTTTAAATTTTAAATTACAGTTTTATAAATTGTAACTGTTTTCCCTCCATTTAGATGGGATTATTTTAACTTTAGAAAATGACAGTTTTGAAAATAAATTTGAAATATGCATCAGCATTATATAATATTCCAGAGAAGTTATGGAATACTAAATGGATTCTCAGCTTTAAGAATTAAGTTATATCAAAAAGTTTCTTAAGCAGCGAATTTTTCAATAATGTGATCATGTGCGTGTTTCATGTGCGATCTAAAGATGTACATTATTGATTTAAAAGATAAGAATTTAGATTTCATTTGAGGTCTGACTTTAAGAATACTCTTCTAAATCAGATATTGTATTATTTGCTTGTATACATGGGAAACCCAAGAAAAGGTCTAAAATCAAAGTAAAAAAAAAAGAATTCATCTTTTTAAACAAAATTCTTTCATTAACTATTGCTATGTATATTTAAGCTTATAGTTTTCAGATTTGGACATGAAAAAAATGTTTTACAATATTTTAAATGTGTCTGTCTATTACACTTGCAACATTTTAAATACTATGAAAAAATGATTCGTTCATTTAGTAAAATAATCTTGATTCTTAAGATACTGACATAAACACTAAGGAATGGATTGTGATTTTTATATTTATTCTAAGATATAGAAAATATCGACTGAAATGAATCAAACAAAAATAAAATTTCATTTAAATAATTGAATGTAAATTTTCACTCTTATTCATTTGTGTTCCACATTCTCGGGTTAGAAGAGCACTTAGAAAGAGTATTGTCCTTGATTTTGATAATATCAGCCATCTAAATTCCCTAAATTCAAGAGAAAATAGTCTTTTGAGATTAGATATATGTGACTACCAAATAAATCACACATATCACAATATTTACTTATTTAAAAAATTTGAATTTATGCAGCTTGATAAGTAATCGTATAGATTATCCTTAAGAATTATTTTAATATATTATTTTTATTGGAGTTAATATCGAATGCTTGGTACACATATATGTAAAATCGTTTTTTTACTGTGACAATTTATAAGTTATAAACTTATATTTGCATGAACTGTTCTTGCATATGTGATAAGCTGCAGAGAACAGAACACTCTTAATATTAAAACTAAGTCAAATATCATGTTTTAATTAAGTTTTATTGCTAATTAAATTATTTTTAAACTTATTTACATAGATATGAATTGAAAGGATATTCGATTTTGTAGTATAAATTTTAATGATGAATAGAAATAAAAGAGAATTTCTTTTTAGTGGCGTATTTTTCAGAGAAATAATTTCTTGAAATCTATAATTAATGGCTATAATTCTTTAGAAATAAGTGAATTTATATAATAACGTTAATATAATTTTCTCAGCAACTAATAATTAATTATCTTCTAATTCCTTCAATGTTGCTAAAAATTCATATAAGAATGAAATTTTATTTCTTGAAATAATTTTTTTTTATCTAGGAAATATTTTCAGATCTAAAGTAAGGACAAATTACATCAGGAAATTCTTTGCAGGTTTTTAGTATAAATTGAGCATTTGAGTTTGATGCATGTGCATGAAGAGATAAATGGCAGAATAAAGGGAAAACGGAAGATAGTACGCGCATGTGTTTATGAGAATTATGAATGAAATCATGAGGTCTAATTTTATATTAACTTCCGGGTCATAATTGGAGAAATTATGACCCGGAGAAAAAGTAAAGAAAGAAAATAAGTCTCTAAATTTAAGCAAAATACATTAAAGAATTTGCAGTTGTATAAGAATGTTTTTACAAAATAATATAAAATTCAAGTAGATAGTTAAATAAGCATAATTAAATTTCCTGATTTTCAATTTTTTTTCCATGCAACATATTCTTATTAAGAAAAGCGTTTACATGACTTTAAGGGTTTATTTTCACAAATAATTTGTTCTTAATATTTTATTGTTTTAAAGAATTAAATAAAAAAATTATGTTATATCCATGTAAATAAGATTTTTAACAACACTTTAAATATCAATAATTAACTTTATTTGTTATATTTTTGTAATAACAGAATTTTGTAATTGAGCTTTCATCCACTTTCTGATATGGTTGAGTTTGTACTTTTATTATATTCTCAAAATTTAACTATCAGCTAATAGATTAATTTAATTCTAGAGCCACCTAGTTGTGAATTTGAGAAAATCCTATTTATTAATTTTATTAATTAATTATCTAATAAAAATGCATTTCAGAGAACATATTGGAATACTTTCAATACGTAACATGACCCACAGTTTACAATAGTTTACTGACATAACTTTGAGCTGCATTCAGCCATCAGTAGGGTAATTATCAAGTACGTGATTAGTGAGCTGTATTAGAGATGCTCTTTTTTTTGTTGTCCGATACTTTCTCCTCAGCATAATCTTCAAAGCAATGACAAGTTGAACCGGTCTATTAACTTTTTTGCTTTCGGCACTTAAAGCATCGGTACAGGTTTTCTTAATCACAGCTGTGTAGGTTTTCCTACCATAAGCCGTATAGTGAATTCAGTTGTTGAGGTGAAATGAGGTGAATTAGGTGAGTGGCCCTTTCATAGTCCATGCTCTTGAAATTTTGTAAACATCATTAATCTAGTATTATCATTAAAAATATAAGAAAAACGCATTTTAATTAAAATGTAATGATTTATATTGAACTGAGTTATTCTTTTTGATATGTGATCCGATAAACTGCATTTTTTCCTATAAAAACTTTCATTTTCCGATTTGAAAATGGACTGAAAACTTTTTTTTGAAACTTGTACAACACTTCATTTGCGAAATCCATTGCCTGAATTTTTAAAATCTCAGATTATATTTGCAGCAGTTATAGTAATAAAAAAAATTATTCTTTATTGCAATACTGTTTAATCACGATTTTAACAATGCAATGGACACTTTTTTCAATTTCATGCTTTGAAATTTTAATTTAATATTGCACTCGTAATGGAGAAATATATAGGAGATCTTAGCATGAAATGTTTGTTTCTTAATCTATACCTTAAAAGTTTAAAAATTTTACTGGTCAAAAGTTTAAGGAGTAAAAAAAATGTTTTTAAAAAAATTTCTATACATACTCACCATTTAATTTAATATGCTTATGATAATTTCATGAAAAAAATGTTCTTGCCAAATCGAAGTATTTAATAACAGAATGTGTTTACTTGATTGAAAATGTTCAAAATCATTCATTTATTCACATAAAAATTGCAACCAATTATACATTGATGATTTACAAAACTTAAGGTCATCCGTGATGTGGATAATGATGTACTATTATAAATTTCTGGAGTGTTTGTTTGAAAATATTTTGATCAAAAATATTTAATTTAAAAATATTTTTTTAAACAAAATGATATTGTTAACTTTTTGGGCTCTATCTGAAGAATAAAATTTTTATGAAAGTAGCATATCCATAAAATTTAAGTGAAAAATAATTCAGATCTAATTTTTTATAGTTAATTTGAAAACAAATTTGGAATGTTCTTAACAGTAATTATCAACTTTTTATTCAAGACACATGTTTTGAAAAAAGATAGAAAGATTTTGAAAGATTTTGCAGAATATCTTTATTTTTTTCCTTATAAATCTAACCAAATGAGTCAAAACGTAATTTAAAGATAACATTATATTATAAAATCTTTGTAAAAGTATTTCATAAAAGTTGCTAAAAAATTATCACATTTTTGTCTTTTTAGTTTTTATCTCATAATCATATAAGATTTCGAATCATCCGGAATCATGCTATATATTTCAACGTTAATTGCTCATAATTTTGAAAATTACTTAATGGTCAATGAAATACTAAAGAATTGGCAAATTGTATGTTGTAAACAATGAAATTTGTCATTGATAGCAAATTCAGAAGACACGCTATAATGGTAAATGGAAACTACATTTGAATAACAGAATTTTTCCTCATTACTAATTGAAAAATAATGCAGATGTAAGGAAAAGAATCCTAATACATCAATTATTATTAATGCATTTGCATACAAGTACGGCTTAAGGAAAAATCTAATCAAAAATGCAGTGATGAGTCTGTTTCTTAATCTGAGGCAAAAAATACATATTTTAAAGAAATTTAAATATTAATCTCTTAGCTTACATTAAGGAAATTCAAAACAGATTTCTACTGACATACTTTGATGATTTCTCTCACGAGAATGAAAAACAAAAAGATAATAAATCATTGAACTAAGATTATGATTTAAAATAGAATTTAAGTGAAAAATGCCTTTTTAATATACTATATATCATTAAGCGTTAAATCAACACTATTACATATTGGATATCCAAACCTATATATATCAAAATTTCAGAAAAAAGGCCTAATTTTTTCAACATTTCAAATGAATTATATTTAATACTTATTCAAATAGTTTGCAATATATCACTCCATTTATTCTGAAGCCGTGACACTTTGTAAGTAAAACATATATTAAAAATAAAATGATAATTTCTGATTTTTGATGGACATTTTTTGAGTGTCTTAGCATTAGATCAGAATAAAATATTATAAAATAAAAAACTAATTATACGCAGATTGCTGATTTTTTAATTCATAAAATATTAACTATTTAGTAAAATTTCTCAAAAAGCCCATTTTTAAATATAAACATTTTTTGAATAAGAACAGTTTTGTTGTAGTTTCTACAGAACGTATATTATCAAAGAATTTATACAATTTATATGAAAATTAGAGTACATGCAACATATAATTAGAGACATGTCATGTCTCATGATATTGCTGTCATAAAATTAAGGAAATGTCATGTCTCATATTACTGCTCTCATAAGATTAGGAACATGTCATAAAGTTTGAATTAGGAACATTATTCCTACTATTTTCTCTTTTTCTGAAAAGTGAAATTTTAGTTTCTAAGTGAATAATTTCCATTTCTGCATAGCATTTATCTACTGATTTTTTTATGCAGAAAATGTAGAACTAATTTATTCAAATAGCACAAAATAATCTCAGAAATTACATGTACTAAAACTCAGTGAAGGCATATAAATATAAAAATTAAACAGTGACATTCAGAGAAGATTTATGAAGCTTTAATTACTTTATGAACAATTATTATAATACTACTTCATAATGCACATTAATTGCATAAGTAATGCTGCTTGAAAAATATTTTTGTTATCAAATTTCTTCATTAAAAATGCTCATGAGTTTTCATTCACACAAATTATATTACATGTACAAGGCCATAATTCTAAAGTAAAGAATTCGAATAAAAAATTAAGTAAAATAAAAATTTTAATTTATAAAAAAAATTAAAAATTAATGGAAAAAAGGACTTAATGCCCATTATAAAAGTATGATGATGCACTCTTGAAAAAATTCAACATTTCGCGTAGTAATACGTTAAAAATATAAAATGAATGCCACATCTTGAAAGATGCTCAAATGAAATCTTTTTCAAAAGCAAATTTAAATTAATTTAATCTATCCTGCAAATGAATTTTTTTAATTGCATTACATGAAATTATAAACAGATATTTTAAATTAAGTTTGAATGAACAAATATTTTTTTATATTGATCTTACTTCTTTCAGTGAATTACGCTGAAAAATGAAATTCCCAGAGGATATCTCGCCTGCACAGGTAGCAGCTGTGAAAGAGGTAAATATGTTTTAAGTTTTCTGACTGTAGTAATTATCATTTTAAAATAGCAGTATTTCCTAAATTAAAATTTTAAAATGGAAATCTAATTATTTGCTTAAAAACAAATGATAAATTGTATGAATTTATTGATTTTGGTAAAATTGGGATTTATTACACTATGCTTTCATTAAATATTATATAGCTAACATATTTCAGTAATATTTATTAACTACAAAATTAACTGCAGAAAGAAAAACTGCAGAACCTTTTATTAATTACAGAAATATAGAAAGAAGGTGATTTATTCTCCTGTAATTTATCTATAAGTATGATCTTGCATTCTTTATTTAAAAATATCCGTGAAAATGCTTAGTCTTTCCTCATTTTCATCATGGAAACAAATAAAAATTCATAATTTCTTGTAGGATCGTCAGAAAGAAACAAAATCATCTTTGTCATGCTGTCATACTCCTTTTTCACCTTGTTTACGAGAAGCATAATAATATTTGCTGCTTTAGTAATATAATGATAGACAAAAAATACAAAAATTCAAAAATAATAAAAAATACTTCTTGAGTTTTAAGGACAATCAAATTACAATTTCTGATTTCATATATCATGCATAATTCCATGTATAATAACAAATAGTACTGGCGAATAGTATGATGTATATTAAGGGTAATTGTAAACTACATTTAATATGTATTCAGTAACCTTTTAAAGATCATGTTTAAAAATTTATCGTACACTATCCTTCATTATTTCATCATTTCATTGAAATCAAATATGATGTCCGAAATGTCTTCTAAAATTAGATTCAATCAATTCCTCAACTAGTGCGAACATTGACATATTTACGCTTGATGATTGTAATAAATCTTATAATAGAATTCACAGTAAAAGATTTCTAAAAATATTCTAAAATATGATTACTAAGTTCTGAGTGATATTTCTCATTTGAACAATCTAATGTATTATATTGCATAAATCAACAATAACAAGGAAAGAAATTACTTTTTTTTTACAAAAATTGTGATTTTTACAATTGATTAATATAAAGTATAGCATCTTTAAGTAAAATTGCTTACCAAATGAATAACTTTTTAATTTTTTTTTTTCGAAATTGTCTGGCTAATTTGAACTATTTAAAATATTTTGACTTAGTAAATTTTTGGCTTCATTACCATGAACGGAGCATTTATAGCATTTTTTATCATGTATTATTTTTAGCTATACAAAAGGGTGAAACAAAAATGACCTTAAACTTTTTTTTCTTAGATTTTAGTTTAGTAATGGTGCGGAATAGTTGCCTTTTAGGATCAAATACAATATTAAAAAATTTGGTTGCAATATTAAGGTTATCTTAAGCTGCCGCAAAAAGTTGAAACTTCAAAAAAAAAATTGAAAAAATAGAAATTTTTAAAAAGGGTCTTTAAAAAGTTTCTTAGATTTTATTTTATTATTTGTGCCGAAAAATTAGCTTTTAGATTCAAAAACATTTTTAAAAATTCTGGTTGGAATACAACAATATTTTGAGGTGTCGAAGAAAGCTTAAAGTTTGTAAAAAAATTGAAAAATTATAAACTTTGATAAAATATTTTTATGAATTTTTCGTTTATATAATGCTACAAAAGATGATTTTAAATGCATATATAAGCATTATAATTGGAAAAATCATTAATTACAAAGTATATTAATTAAAAAATATTTTTATGTCCAATTTTGCGTTTTCTACTTCTGTATTCTTAATGATTACAAATGTTACAGCTGCAAAGTGTTTGCTTCTACTTCATTGCCACATTAAACAATTTTTCTTATATTAAATTTTTGTGTATTCACACGTCGGTCAATTTTTGCTCTTATGTATGCTTCACTTGCGATTGAACCACAGACATCTTGAGCCGATTCTCACAGCTCTTTTCACTGCTTGCATGTGACAAGGAAGTCAGGGAAAGTCAATAATTGAGTATCCTATACTATTTGGTTCAGCTTCAGATGCCTTCTGTATAAAGTTTTAATATTAAACCATCCAGTCACTTGGTGGTTTTATCGCTTCTTGGCTATTTGATGCATTTGGTTGGCTTGCCTCTTTTTGTAAAGAACACTGTTGTTCTTCAGCATTGTCAGTGTCGCCAGTAATCATTTCTGATGTATTAGTATTTTTTGCCCGTTCTTGAATAAACTTAACTATTCTCTGTAGTCCTTTACTCTTTTTTGCTTTTTTCTTCCCCAAAGCGCTTGTGGTAGCAATATCAATATTACCTATAACCATTTTCCTATTAAAGCATTGATCGTTTAGAACCTTTTATTCCATAACTGCCTATTTTTTTATACAAGTCAGCTTTATCAAATAAACGTCTAGCCTCATCTCTAAATTCTATAAGGTTGAAATTAAACTTATCTGAACATTTTCTGCTTTTAGACTTTAAGAAATTCCTTTATTTAGCATGCTAATCTTTAATCATTTTTGAAATTATTTTGCTAAAAGCAACGGAAATATAAGTTATTTACCATATTTGTTCTATTATGGGAACTAAAGTGTCACATATTTCTCTTACAGAGGGATCCTTCTCTGAAGCAATTTTGAGATTATGTCTAATTTAACAATCTAATAGTCTAATAGATTCGTCAGTAGTGTGTTCAACTTCAAACAAATTTACCAAAAATAGAACACTCCGATATTTGTCTTGTCTTCCCTAATTTAGACTGAGCAATTTTACTCACAGCAAAGCACACAAGCAAAAACTAACAAATCAGTTACACAATAGACCGATAGGAGATGCCAACTCGACTGAATACGGCAAAGCTATTGATTTGAAACCAGCTCTGTTCTTGTCACCGGACGCAGACAAATCTCCGGCTTACCTCAATAACAACCGCTCTGGCAAAGACTCAGTGCCATGCCAGTGCAATAAACTGTATTTATACTTTTATTATAATTTCTGAAGCCTAATAAAAGCATTTTATTTCATAATCGAGGCACGTAAAAATTGTTAAAAAATTGCAAAAAGTGTGTTTTTATGAAACTTTTTAAGGATGTTGTTTAAGGATATTGTGTGTTTTAACATCCTTGCGACACCTCAAGCTATGTTCTAATGTTTTTTATAATTTTTATTTGTGTCATCTATACCAAAAGGCAACTTTTCCTCGCTATTACATATTAAAAATCAAAAGTTGATTATTTCGTAAAATTAAACTTTAAAATGTAGCAAAAATTTCAACTTTATGAAATTTTAATGTCTTTGCGGCACCTCAAGACCTACTCCAATATTTTTCATATTTATAATTTATTTTATCTACACCAAAATGCAATTTCCGCGCTATTACAAATTAAAAATCAAGTATTTATTTTTTTCATCCCTCTCTACTATACAATCTATTTTATTTAAGCGGATAAAAAATTTCTCTAAGCAAATTCTCTGAGATTTAAAATGGGATAAAGTGTGATAAATGTTAGTCAATAAAAAAATTAATTTTATTCACCAACATGAAAGTATACCAATACCAATCTATTAATCTATAACAAGAGGTAATATCATACTGAAATACCCTTTCAAAAGTTTGGAAGAATAAAACAACCTAAATTTCTCT
>JAPMOR010125871.1:842112-862439 GCA_026543865.1 Argiope aurantia
ATCAAATATTATTTTTGTTTTCTAACCTATTTTCGAAAGTTTATTGGGTACGAATAGAAAAATTATTATGAACCAATAAATATCATTAAGACTTGTACTTTTTTTGCTTTATAAACTTTATTTTTTTATTAGAAAATTATTTATTTGCGAATTTTTTTTTCTTCCATAATCATTTATCTTTTCTGGATTCGAAGATATAGATGCTTTTGAATGCCGGAAGAATTATTGACGCACTTGATTTTTCCTATATGAAATCAAGTGTCCAATATACTAAACAAATCTCATTATCTTATAAGTTTCAATATTTTCTCACTATTTCAGAAATATAATCCTTAAGATAAATGGCTTTTCATGCTTTTGTGGTATAAAATTTATTTCTAAATACGCGTACCTGAGAGTGAGCGAAGATATCCACCTTTCATGCAAAAGACGTGGTAACTGAAATCGAAATGTCTAATTTGGATTTTAAAAAACTATTATGTATGGAAGTTATTTAAACTAAAACTTCGTTTAAATTCTTTTAAAGAATGAAATATATTTCTTCATATTAAAATTATCAAATTATTTATAAATTGAATCAAATTAAAAAGAATATGAAATGATTTCTCTGCCAATAAAGTTATTTTTAAAATTTGCTAAATAACTATATTTGGTGGCAGTTATATAGGTATATTATTAAATGTTTGTTACTTGTGAATCTGTGAAGTTCCCTACAAAAATTGTGAAATGAAGTAAGGCTTTTGAAAATAGACAAAATGCAAAAGGGCACCATTGATTTGATATACAATCTATATGACCTGCATTTGATTGTGGTGTTTTTATTTCATATGAAAAAAAATTGTCAAAATTGGAAGAATTTTTGAAGTTGAGGAAGTGGTTCTTTAGTTTTACAAATTATATTAAATATATAAATGATGCGATAACTGTTGGTCCCGAAAAACGACTGTTTGCAATATTTTTTTCCCAAAGAAAATCTGTAAACCCATTATGTAAAACGATTATAGCTGAAATTTATTAATATTTTTAACAATAGTAACTATATCTACGTCTAGAAATTGAATAAATATTCCAGTCTAAAAAAATCGAATAAATAATGATCTACACATAACATCACATTTTAAAAATATCATTCAAATTTATGAAAAAATTATTGTGAAATGTTTCTGAAAATGAAATATTTATGTTATATCCTGGACTAATTTTAAGAATAAGAATGCATAAAATAACAAGACCTAACTTTTAATATTTTTGTTTCAGCTAAAAAACCGAACAATAAATGATGTCACACCAAAAATGCTTGAAGACAACTACTTATTTTATCGTTTTTTGAAAGGTAAATAGACTTAGTTATTGCTTATATAATTAATTTTATAATATATAACACTATTACACTTTTAATGAATAATCCAATTTAAATTTTGATACAGAAATAAAAAAAAATATTATCACAATTTAGCTTTATCCGAAATGTAATGGATAAATGTAAAATTCTTCTGTTGTTGTTGTTGTTGTCTTGTAAAAATAAAAAATATGAAAAAAAAGGAGAGAGAGGGTTCTAAAATGACTTTTAGAAACACCATTTTAGAGAAATTTTAGAAACCATTTGATTTCTTTTCATTATTATTAAATTTCCGACAATTTCAACTCTGTTATATTATCTTGAAAATGCATCAACATCTGTTGTGAAATTATCATAATACAATTGTCAGTGAGCCTGGAAAACAATGATCTACTAAATAACATAATTGTCCTCATTGTTGCAAGCTCGAAATAAAAATGCTAATATCTTACAAAGATCAACCCTAATTAAAGACAAGTAAAATTAATTTTTTAGAAGAAAGATTTGGCAGCCTTTATTCGGGTAACAAACAATATTTCAAAACTTAGCAAACAAGAGATAAATGCAAATACAGAGTAATCGAACTTTAAAAGCTGGCGCTAGTGTATTTGAATAGTAAATTCGTGGATTGTGAGACTGAATGATTCCGCAGCATAAGGCAACGAATTCTTATAAGTATTAAATTATTTTAAGTGTTTGAGAATTAGTTATTTAACGCTCTTCCTTCAATGGAAAACAACAGAATTGTTTTAAATACCTAAAATAATGAGTATCTCAAATGGCTAGGACAAACTTTTAAAAGACATTGTGAAACATACTTGTGAATATGCATTTCTAATAAATAGGAAAGAGAATAATAGGATTTTGTACATGTATCTCTTTCTCCTCAGATTGCTCCATTATATTAAATTAAGATTGATGAACAAAACAATACTCTTTTTAACAGAACCGAGTCCAGAATTTCCTTCTGGGGATTTTTCACAAAATCCTTAATCAAATCAAATTTTCTTGTGAAATAGCACATAGATGTACATTTAGAATAATTTTACTGTAAGATTTATTATAAGAGGATAAATCATTTTTACATAACAAAATGACGTAAAATACGATCTCAGACGGGTCGCTGCAATAATTTAATAGAACAAGATTCAAGATGGTGCATGTAACTACCATTTATTATTTAATTTCTGCAAATGTTTTAACCGTTGGAACACTTTTGTCTCTTTGACATAACTGTTTTGCAAGGGTATATATGTTTTGGACATAACACTTTTTTGAAAGTATATATCTTCCATAGATTAAGGAGGACAAGGACGAAAATAGTCCAAAATTAATATTAAAGTCTCCGGTCCAAAATTGATATTACTGTCTTTATATTATTATACTGTCTTAGTCTTACTGTGCATTATATTATTTGATTGTTCATTGTCTACATGTGCAACATATGCACAGTTATCAGATTGACTAGTGAAAAAAATATAGCTGTGCCCATGGAAAAAAGGGAGAGAAAAACCAGTCTCTCTCAGGTCTTGTTACTTTATTGATGTATTTAACTTTCAAGCAATAGTAGCCGTGTCTTTTATTTTATGCTTCTAAATTATTTTTGCTGGGCTTACAACTCCTAACTTCTCACTAAATTACTACATTGGTTCCGAATCTTCCTGCCAATTAAAACAATAATAGTTATACAAATATTTCAGCTTAGCTTAAGATTTCATTTACTTAGATACTTATGAGTAAAATTTCTAAAGCCTTGATGAAACGTTTTCAATTAGCGTCATTAACATCTTACTGTACATCTCAAAAATGAATAAGTAATATTCTTTTGTTAAATAACATTTAAAATTTAAAGCAAATAATTGGATATCTATCCTATAATTTTATATCCCAAGGGATTTTCAATTAAAAATTTTCTTTTTCATTCAATTTCATAGAGAGAAGGAGCAGAATTGTGGCTATATTACTTGTTATGTAATGGTAGGGTGTAAATTTATAAAGGGAAGAATATGATTTGTAATTTCAAGGCTACAGAACAGGAATATTTTCAAACTATGCGCGATCTATTGCATTTAAATTGTAATTAAATAATTATAATTTATGATTAAGAAACGGATATATACCAAAAGCGAAACGTTTGTAAATTGTTGAATCTTTATATGACGTTCTGACATTTTTTTCTCTAAAAAAATTTATGCTCCTTCTATTTCTACAAAAACCAATAATTACTCAAAATCTTTTATTCTTTTAGCCAAAAGATGATTATTTTTTTTTTGAATTCTCCGATTAATAAAGTTATAGTCATAATTAGAATTTAAAGTTTTTCTATAAAATGACTATTAGAAATACGTTTACCATTGCTTTCAATTAAAAATTTTGTTATTAAGTTTTAATCATATCGTATTTTAGAAGAATTATAAGTCATTTTCAACAATAAGTTAAGAGCTTTCAATTTTTAAAAAAATAATTCAAGACTATTAAACGTTTTGTCCATGATTGTTTCTTATAACAACAAATAATTACTTTCCTGCGCCGGAAATTTCCAAGTTCAAGACCCGATTCCACTAGAAAACTGTTTATATGCGGATCTGTTTCACGCTGAATCTGACATTGTGAAAGAAATGTATTCCCAATAGTGTAGTGTGTAAACTTGCATTCCTAATGGTGTGGTTCGGAAACGGGAATGGGAATGAGCATCAAATCGTCCTTCCAAACATCGTCCTTGACATCTGACAGGGGTATGAAATTCTATTTCAAATTCTCTCGTATTGTTTACTAACGAGGCATTAATATATTTAGACTAAACTAACACTGATTTTACTGCATTAAGCAATGAATTTTTACGTAATAATTATGATTAAATAGAATAATTACAAAGAAGTAAAATGTTTTAATAAATATGTGGACAAAAGTCTTTATATTTTTTTACACACTATCAGTATGTTTTAAAAGTTGCGGGAACGCAATATCATACATTGTTGAGTTGACATATAAGATGATTTAAGCAACGACGTCTGTTTCATTTACTGATATATTTGTAATAAAAATAAATATAATTGTATAAACATATTATAATAATGCAAGCTTCCTTATTGATTATCAGTATAATGGAGAATATATTTAGGTGCTTCCAGTTGAATGAAACATTTTAAATTTAATTTTGAAAGATACAGATTTCTATCATTTTGAATTAATAATATTTGTATGAAATTTGTTTTCTTCTGTTTTACTAAATTCATAACCATAGTAAGTCACATTTATGATCGCGTTAATGCTGTCAATGGTTAAAACTTCGTTCACCAACCAAACGGTACAGGCTTCTAATCTCAGAATAAGTTAAAACTGAAATAACAAAAATATTGATTCAATTAACGGAGATTAAACAATTATGGCATAAAAATCAGCAAATGATGCTGCAGGATTTTTCCAGCATTTAATCACTGATATACTCTTTTAAATTTGTAAAACACTGTTATACAATTTTAAAATACACAATACATTATCCAACCAATTTGCATGAAACTTCACATTCGATATTCTATGCTCATGATAAAGCGGAGTGAAGATTAATCATTTTTATTACTTGGTACTGAAAACTTACTAGCTGATATTTCCTTGTAAATAAAAAAATCCATTGTGACTTAAAATAGCAATATTGAGATTGATGTACTAATGAAATTCAGTAAATAATAATGGTAGCTTTAAAATTTCAGAACAAAAAATAGCAGTTGCTGTTTAACGTGGAAATCAAATTTAAAATTATTTTTATTGATCAGATTTTCCCTCAAATTTAGATTATCCTTAAAATAACATTAAATTTTCATTACTGTGTGATAAATATTTCTGTTCGATTTTTATATATAACCTAAGATTTAAATATTTTGTTAGAGATGATTTTGCATTTTAGCAATGAATACTTGTAACTAAATTAAAGAAATCATTGGCTAATATTAAATGTTGAATCAAAATAATAATAATATTTTCATAGAATTTCAGACAATGCATTAGATATTTCAATGCATATTACGAGTCCAAAAAATTATGATGTCTTTTTTTAGACAGATTAAAGTTAAAATATGTAATTTGAAATATTTTTTCAGCTCGGGAGTTTGACTTACAAAAGGCGGAAGATATGTTAAGAAAGGTAAGATCTTTGTGGCTACTTTCCATAAATGTGCATTCCACAGATTAATTTTTCATAGATTTCAAATAGAATTTGCACTTTTCTTTCTATTGATATAAACGAATTCGTGAATGAAAAAAAAACTAAATATATAATTGAAATGTATTTAAATTGCAATATTATATTCCAACAATAAATCGCTTGCATTTTTTAATGCTTGCCATTCATTATAATAAATAATAATAGATATCTTCTTAATATATTTCGAAGAAAAAAAAAAGTCATTTTGTATTTTTAGGTTGAAAATTTGGAATATTCCGAAGTATTTCAATAGTATTTTCTTCTGTACTAGAAAGTAGAAAGGCATTAAAAATCAGAGAAGAATTTTAATATAATAATTAATTATTAACAACTACTTGAAGTAGAAATAAACATTCCTTTACTAAGATATTTTTCAATGAATTTCATTGCCAATGTCGAATATGATTGCAACGAAATTTACACAACTTAAAGAATCGTGATGGTAGCATGTGGATTTTATATTGAAATCGATTAATCGATTATCTATAAACTATCTACAGGAACTTTTACTGCTATCAGTTATATATATATATATATATATAGATATATATATATATATATATATAGAATAAGAATATATAGCGAATCACAAAAATAATTTTTTGCTGTTTACTATAATGCCATTTATTTCGTGTGGACGCATACATAATTATTTTATTTCACCCTATTTGAATTTGCATTACTTTTTAAAAATTTATTTCTGATTTCTTTTCTAATTACTACTCAAAAAGTCCAAAAATTTCTTCTTTATCTTAGAAATAATTTTGAATGAACACAGAATAATTTTGAAGGCAAACCAGTTAAAGTTTAAATCCTACAGATAAGCGTAACTTAACTGGATTGACCCCATCAGTCAACTTTAACATGGATATGAACGAATGAACCCAGGGTCATTCTTTGATATTCATGTTAAAGTTGAAATATCGTGTGATGAAAAAAACAGGTTAACATGCTAAGTTGACCCATAGTTTTAGGCAGTTGGGTTTACATGACATAGATTAGTTCTTTAAGTAGGTCAAATGTCTCGGAACATATCTAGTTTCAAAACTTAGTTTAATTCTCCCATTAATGTGTTGTTAGATAATAAACAAGTGGCTTAATGTATTACATTTAACAGTTAATTTCTAAAATTCCTAAACGATAATTTACCTTGATCTAGATGATCTACCTTGGAAATATTGAAAAAATAAGTCATAATTTGCCAATATTCATAATGTCCTTTCATTTCTCATGCCTTATCTTACTTGAAATGTGCCTCAAAAGTCTATAGTTTTATTTTATCTTCTGAATTTGTGTCCTGTTCCGACATACACGTTAAGATTTTTGAGACAAATTACCCATAATGGCTAATTTTCATATTTTCCGTTTTACCTCAATGTAAAAACATTTAAATCACCTAGAGATTATTTAAATGTATGATTTTCATTGGAACCGTTTTTCAAACACGTCGTCCTCAGAAAATGGAAATTATACCACTAGGATAGCTTCATAACTATCACATCTCATAATAATATAACTTCATCATTCACTATGACCACACAAGTCATAGTGAAATCGCAGTAGACCAAGATCATGTTTCTAAAAACGTGCTTCCAAAACCTGTTAGGTCATACTTTAACTAATCCTTCTTTAATAATATGCCCATAATTTAATTTTATTGTATTTTTTATATTTACTGAGAGAGGACATAGATTCTTTTTCAAACAATTGTTGTCGGTTCAATTAAGCTGCTTCTTACTTAACGTTTTCGGCCTTAACTGAGCGTTTTGAAGAAAATATAGTTTGTTTTATATAAATTTCGCAACAATTTAGAAATCCAAAGTTTTCGGAAATTCATTATGTATGGTTCTGATGCTACTCTTCTTAATTAATTACTTCTCTAATAATTACTTTAATAATTTAATATTTTTAATTTTTTCCCATCTTTACACTGACATTATTATGTTTCATCAAAACTCGTATTTTGCTCGTCTTTTTTTCCGTTTTTGGCTTTAAAATGAAATTATGTATTTAAGATTATTTATCATCCATCCTTTTTTGGTCGGAAAAATTCTATATAACCATATAGAATACTTTCTATTTTTATATTAATCTTTCATACTATAAAATAATTTATAATCATCCTTTAAGGGAATATAATAACCCTATTACTTCTTTGATCTTGAATAAGGCATTTATGCTTATTTATGTATGTTACTAAGCAAAATATAAGAATGTTATTATTTGTTTCTGAGTTTAGAATATAGCATGGAGGAAACAATATAATGTTGACACCATTTTGACAGATTACACTCCACCAGAAGTAAGTTTTTAGTATTGTTGTTTTTTTTAAATAATTTTTGTTAAATATTTTCAACGCTTTTCTTTCATTACGTGATACTGTTCAGTTATTCTCTAATGAGTGCGCCATTTTATAATGTAGATGATATTATATAAGAAAATCACTGAAATGGATTTTATAGACAAATTTATTATGAAAATAAGTTTATGCAAAAGGCTTCATTAATATCAAATAAATTCAAAATACCAGGAAAAAAACTTTGTATTTAAGCATTTTTAAGGCTTTTTCTATCAATTTTTATCTCATAAATGATCTTTGCTCTCTTTTTTTCAAATTCTCAAAAATTTTTAATAAATATTTTCAGATGATATGGTTAATGATTCTAAGCTATTTATAATTCGCACTCTCTGATGCATTTAAAAATTAACAATAGGCCAAAACTCTGCACCAGCAACATTTGAATAGTATATTATTAATGAATAAAAACATTTTTGTTGTTTTAATTCTTTGATGCAAAAATAATAATACTAATAATAATAAATAGATTCATGAGTAAGCTAAAACTTTTACGACATTTTAAACTACAGTTATCAGTGAAAATAGGATGCTTGTAATTCCCACTTTCTGAAATATTTAAAGACAAGAGACAGAAAATCAAAGCATTTGACTAGCAGTATTTTAATTTTGTTACTTACTCTTAAATTTTATTACATTTGCAGTTTCAATGTCTAGCATAATTTGAAGATCAAAAAATACATTTGGTATATTCCCGAAAAATTGTTTATTGCCGAAGGCAGCTAATAATGTATAATTTTACAGTAAGATAAAAAAAACAATTTCATTCTTCAACTTCAAAAAGTTTTACAAAGTCAATGTTTCACCCACCATAATATTATTTTTATTGCCCGTATTTTTAACTACTAATATTAGACATTTCTGTTCTTCATTTAATCATATAAATTCAAGAAAAAAAATCGTTTATTTATTAAAATTCGAAGAACTCTCATGTAATAAGCAAACATGCCAAGTACTCCGATTTAATCCGAGTTCCTCCGATTTTTATCAGTTTACTCCGGTAATCCGAAAATTATCAGAAAAATCCGATTTTTTAAAGTTTGACGGTTTTATTTTTGTATTTCCCACTCTCCCTATGTAATTTGAATAATCTGCTTGCCAAAAGCAATTTTTTAAAAAGTATACTACTTTCCGTTTTGAAAAATTATCGTTTCCGATACTGACTGCGGTTTGCTTTTCGTCAGTCGCTAGTCTTGCGCTTAGAACACGGGCGCGCTCTCAATGCGGAGACATATCACTTCTCTGCCACGACGCGGATATGAAGCTCCTCCAAGCTTTCCCCGCGAACGAAATTCTAACCAAACTGGACCACTAAGTCAGTTATTATACAGCATATTAGGAGAATGTATGCTAGGGATATTGACATTCCCACATAGCAATGCTTCCTGCGAACGTATATTAAGTCTTTTACGTAGAAACAAAACAGATTTTAGAAGCCCCGATGAGCATTTCGACATTATAGTCAATTTTAATTGCTAAATCTCAGATTTCAAATGTTTGCTATTCTCAAAAATATGATAATTTAAAAAAAAAAGCAAAATCTGCTACTACTGTTGCATTAAATAAATAAATATTGGAATATTCATAGTTTTCTTTATTTTGTGTTTATACTTATTTTTAATGAAGCTGATCTTTTTTATGAATCTAAAAATTTCTTACGAAAATTTCTTCAGAAAAAAAAAAATTGTAAATATTTGTATTAAAATATTTTTAGCATGATTTGGAAATCTCAATAAAAAGGTAAGTCTTTGTAGTATCAATCAAAATTGAAATGTTTAGAAATTTATTAACTACAGTAAACTTCTTAAATAATACACAGTAAGAAAATTTACAGCTAAAGAACGAGTTTTTATATTTAAAAAGTAAAGTTGTAAAAAATGTGTGTACTTCATATATAAAATAATTTTAATTTGTTTATTGCTGTTGTTTATTTAAACATTCTTTGAGTTTCATTTCTTTAAAGAAATCTATGTCAAAACTGTGAAAATGAGGGAGTACATGGGAATAACTAGTAAAAATTTGGTATCGTAGTTTTGCTCCTATTTTTTCTTGTTTGCTCCTATTTTTCTAGTCTTGTGCTCCTAAAATTTTTTATGTGGGGTTGGCAGCTCTGAATAAGAATGCATTAAAAGGATTTTTAAAAAATACATACATTTTGAGATATTTAAAATTTTTGATCCCATAATTGATGTTAAAATGATTGAATTGTTCTTCTCAGGTTTTGGAAAAATATTATCCAGTTAGTTTTATTGGTTATGATAAAAATGATTTCCTTGTGCGTTATATCGATTTTGCTACGGATCAAAAAGGTACAATATACTTATATTAATTTATTTTATATATATTTAATTGCATTCAAATACAAAATTAGATATTTTCTTTAAAAAAGAACTTTTATTATTGATTATATTTCTTAAATTTGTATATCATATATTGCTTATAAATGTGTCCCTAAATATGACATATTATTAAATATTTTTATTTTTATTTTATTTATATAAGATTTGTGTATGCCCCTGATGCTTTCTCCCTGTAATTACTTTCCACCTTAAGTGGGTGAGACAGACTTTTCTTAGAATATAATTTTTTTTCTTATAAATGATATTTGAAAAATTATTACTATTATTATTACTAATTATTATTATTACTAATTATTACGATTACTAATTATTACTATTACTAATTATTATTATTACCAATTATTACTATTACTAATAATTATTACTACTATTATTATTATTAAAATTATTTCATATACAGATATCATTATTTTATTCATTATAATCAAATATAAACATAAATTATTGAAATTAAAATCAATTGTGTAATTATAAACACCCATGGATGCTGAATAGTACTGAACAGACAGACAGAGACACGTCATTTCAAGCTATTTATTGTTGGATCAATCAGCTGAATTTCTCTTTTTACTCATAATTAATTACCTTACAACAATTATTGCTGGAATTTTGCATATAAGACCATGTGCTACATTTTTTCATGAATATGAAAAGTACGCAGAAAGGGTACAGGAAACAAAACTTCTTGAAAGAGCCTTTAAATCAAGAGAATGTAGAATTATACATCTGAACCTTTTCAAAATAGAATGTTTGATTAGATTAGTTTCCTCTTTGAAAGACATAAAATCCATTTGGTTCATAAGTTTAAACCATGTTAGATGACAAAGTGTACATCTTCTCCATATTTCCACACTATAGTAAAAGAAGTTTGGGCTCAATGAATTTAGCTTGGGAAGTACATGGCTTAAAATATAACAATTCAAAGCTTATGAAGATCAAGTTTAGTCGCAAAAGAATTATTATTATTATTATTATTTTAAATTTAATTCATTAGGTCCGAAAATTATATAAGAATGTGAATTTCTCATATTTTTGCATCTGTACATTTGCTGACTCAAATAGCATAAAAATTTTTATTATTTCTTTTAAAGGCATATAGACTGATAATTAGATAATAGTACAGAAATATTACTGATAATTTATAAATTAGCAATTGATATATATTTAGAGTGATCTATTATCAATTTCTTAAATGAATATTATGAATGAATCATTATTTTTTCCTTTATTTAGGGATATACAATTCGGTCAAGAAATCAGATCTCGTAAAATTCAGTATTTACAAACTTGAGCAAGATGCAGTATTATTAAAGGCACAGAGTCAAAAGGTAAAATATTTGCCCCGTTTAAATTTGGTGCAATAATAAGTTAAAATGTTTTTACAGTAATGCTAAATAATATATTTTATTATAAAAAATAAATTAATTTTATTATTAGAATTTTTTTTAATGAAATACAAAGTAAAAGCGGTAACACCCTGTCCATTTATTGTTAAAATAAGACAAATACAATGAATTCTTCTTCTTATGTTTGCAACACTGACTGCGATGCCTCTAGGCTTTTCAATTTCGCAAGTGATTTTTTTTTTGGTGGTGAAAAAATGATTTTAGTTGACTCTTAGTAATAATTCTTCTCTTTCATAAGACTTAACCTAATTGTAGACTTCCGCATTGCAGACGTGGTTACTAAAATATATGGTATTATATCACTATATTTCTGTTACCACCTACTTTCGGTCTAGCTTCTTTCATCATGAAAAAACGTTTCACTTCCGTATTAACACTATCATCATCATTTTTTTTGTAAATTTATTATATAAACTTTCCAGCAAAGTCTATCCAACTGCAACCCAAATCAATGGAGTGTTTTCCCATTGATTAAGTACAATCAAGACATTTTGTTATAATTTTTTTTTTCACTTTTTGTTTAAAGTTGGAATGAAAATTTGTTTTAGCTCTATAATTTTGACATCAATAAACCGTGATTTCATTTATTGTTTTACGATGCTTTTTTGATTTTTCGCATTCAAAGACATATAAATCTATAAACTGATATATATATATATATATATATATATATATATATTAATGCGATATCCATATATTAAATTTTATCTTACTAATTTGTTGTAATTTTAGTAATTTTAGATATTCACATGGAAATACAAATTGACAGATTTACATTAGATAGAATACATCCAAAATTAAACAAATTTGCGATTTTTGTGTAAAGACCACGTAATATTTTTCATTCATCGTGCGTTTCGTTTGTGACTATTATTTTATTTATAGATAAAGAGACAAATGTAATTCCAAAAATAATTTTTTGAACTTAGAAAAGTATGAGATATAAAAATTCCTCATTCACGATGTTGAAATATTTGAAGAATACTCTTTTCGTATAAAGTTGGCGTTATAAAATGGGAAGTTAATTTAATTAAATTGAACTAAAGAGAATTCTTCATACGGAAAAAAAGTAGAAATTTTCTACCTTCCAATATAACTGAATTTTCATTTCTTTCGTGTCTGGCCTCCCAGTTGTTTTGTAAGAAACTTGAATAATATTTTATGTGAATATTACAAACTATCTAATGAAGATGAAATGCATCTTTTTCTTCTCCCAAAATTTCAGTTTTTATATCGGAATTTCTGTTAGTTATTGTCCATAACTCGATTCAAACTTCTTGAAAAAAAATTGTTTTTGTTTCTGAACGAACCAACTCCACTCAAATATCTTTTTTCTTTGTCAGTAGGGAAAATAAGGTGACTTAAAACCATTTAAATTCAATTTTTTGAATAACGCCTATTACCTTTTATAAGATGAAATAAAAACTAATCTTATTAATATACATCATATTGGAGAATTAATCCCCATTAGTATTTCCTTATAAATTTTAAAAAATAATTTATATGTAAAATTTAAATGAGTAATCTTTGTTACTTTTTAAATGGAAAAAATCATTCTACATATTTTTGTCTAAAACAGAGTAATTTTATTAATTCATGAATTATCGGTACGTTAAAATTGTTATTTTATGCAAACTTCAAAATATACTCCTAATAAATGGCAAAATTCCGTTGAGTTTTCTTTGAAAGAATATTTTCTCTGATCTTTTTAAAAATATCTTTCATAATGTCTCTTTTAATTCAAGTTTTTGCTAGAAATTACATTTATCTTTTGTATTCCACATTCAGAAATTTATAAATAATATATAGATAAGAATTTCATTTTCGCATATATTTACTCATTTAAATATATTTAAATAGAACCGTGATATTTATAAAAATTTCTTAATATAGTCTGATTATCTCGAATCGTCTAAATTGCAAATTCGGTACATAAAGTATTGTATAGACTTTCATTATAAAATTTATATTTTTCCTTATTATGTAATCTCATTGACTTCCAAAATCTGTTCTAATATATTTACATTTATACAGTTGTAGATTTTATGCTAATTTAAGTTATTACAAACCGATAAAAATGTAAGAAATTGAAGCTAAAGAATGTTCGTCACCATTCATGGTATACTGAAATTTAAAATTCATCTTTACAGCTTGGAAAACCTATTACTAAAGTATCATACATATATAATTTTGAAGGCATGACCATTTCCAAAGCAACAGATAAAACATGTAAGTAATTTTTGGCAGTACTCAGAAATTTCTACCTAAACTATTGAAAGTATTTTTTTCATAAATTTTAAGATTCATTTATATCAGGCTAAGGGTAAGCTTAAAATATGATGATGAAAGCTTTTATATGAGCTCGAACTTTAGCATCTAGCAATTGTGGAATCGACTCTTAGCACTTGAATAATGACATAGTGCATTAATACGCGATGGATACAAAACAATGTTTAAAATTTCACTCACGTACTTCTTTAAGACTGAAACTCCTACTACTGGAGAATCGAGTTACAAGGCTTAAAAAATGACATATAATAAATATGCCTGATATATATATATATATATGTAATGATATTTTAACTCTAATTTCAATTTAATTAATTTTCAAGATTTTATCTTCATTTAGCCCATAGTAACTTTATTCTAAAATATTCTCTTATTTCGTGATCCAATTCCACTGTCTCTACTTAATTAATTCAAGAGAAGCTTTGTTAAATTACTGACTCAGCTAAAATAACTTTCCCACACTCCGTGTGAAGCGGCAAAATACCGCTGAATGGACAAAACGCCGATACTTTCCCACGCTCAGCGTGAAGGAGTAAAAAACTGTCCAGTAAGCACATTCTTTTTAAAAGATCCCTGTGTTTCCCTTACATGTGATTGACATGCGTCAGAAATCCCTATGAGTCTTATTAATATATTAGCGCTATGAAGAAATGTTTTCCCTATCAAAATCATAGGTTATATAAGACCAGGGATAAAATGTCCAAGAGCTTTTTCCTCATTTTTTCTGTGTCGCTCTGTGTGCTCATCGCTTGTACATATGCCTGCTTCTTAAAAATGAAATAAAACGACGTCACGAAATAGCAAGTCTCTTCACTGTCTTCAAACTGCATTTCTGCTCCACAACAAATAATGTTACATATTAAAAAGTCGACAAGGATAGTTTCCTGTGAAAAATTGTCAAATTAATTAAAATGAAATCGACGGGTGAGACTCCGACGTTGCCTTGCGCTCGCTGTGCTCCCAAGATGATTGCTTCGGTCCAGGTTCGCCAGCTGCGATGTTTCCGTGGCGAAGTTTTCTCATCGCCGTCTCCCTCGGCTGCCTCCGGCCACATCGTTTCATGCAAACCGTAGTCCAGGGTCCGGTCCAGTTCCCGTTGAATCTCCGGCATTCCGTCATGTTACCGCATCGTCGTTGGTACCGTGCCTAACCTGTGACTTCATCCGACACTGCTGCTTAATACCCTTGTGCTTGTGCTCCATATCGTCATGTGCGTGCTCCTCATATCCTCAAGGAGTTGGGGCTCCTTATCATCATTAAAATTTTTTGGCTCCTTACCTATGCTGAATAATTCCGATATCAATATCATTTCCTTATTATATCATCATCACAATAATAATCGGCTGCTTTACTCGCCAGTGGTCTCCAGTGCTAAAGTGAATCAACCAGATTTCGAAAATATCACTTGTGTGTTATATTATCAACTCAATAGAAAAATAGTTTCCGTAACCTGCCGTAATCTCCAGTTCCAGTGCTCAAAATTGCATTTTGTGATTAATTAAAAAAGTGATAATTCATCAAAAAAGTGTTTAGTGTTTCCCGACTCAACGGTGAAAATCAAGATTTATGTTTGTGTTTTTATTTATTTTTTTTTTTCATTTTTGAATTTTAGAATTATTGCAAGTTATATTTTTATAGTATTATTTAAAATATTGAATTTTTAGTCTTTTATCAAGTCTATTTTTTAAAATTTTATGCTTAAATTTATAATGTTTTTTATTTGAAATATACTTGAATGCTGTTAAGATCTGGAAAAATGACTGACCAAGATAAAACAATTGTATCTAATTCTCAAGGTTCAGAAGTTAAAATTGATAAAAAAGAAAATGAACAAATATCCCAAGAACCCTCCATAATCCCTTTTGATCCCGAAAATGGGATGAAGATGGATTTATGGTTGGGATATTTTAACAAAATTTGTCAAGAAAATAACAAAAATGATTTGTGGAAAATTAAAAATATTGCTAAATTTCTAAAAGGGTCAGCCTTAACACATTATATAAATAGTTGTTTAAATATTGATAATTTTGATGATTTATGTTGTATATTAACTGAACAATTTATTCAACCCAATATTGTTAATTTTTCTGACTTTTCACAGTTGCAATTTAATTCAAAAAATGCTAAATTAGTTGATTATTTCCATCAAAAATTAAATTATGGCAGACAGTTAGGCCTTAATCCACAACTAATTTTAGAAGGTCTTACTGATGGACTGCCAACTCAACTAAAGCAATTAGTTAGTATAAAAGCTCCTAATACCCCTACAGAATGGCTTACAATAACAACTAAATTATTAAAAATGGAAGAATCTTCAGAACCAAACCCAGGCAGGTGTAATGAAACTAAAATCAGAATAAGGCAACCAGCACCTTTTACACCTAGGCATAATTTTTATAGATTTCAAAATTCTTTTACTCCTCGAGCTCCCAATAATTTTAGACAAAATTATCATAATTCATTAAGGCCACATCCCAATAATTACAATAACTATAATCATAATTTGCATTTTCATCAAAGATTACCACCTTCTCCATGCAGAATTTGTATGCAAAAAGGTATTCCAATTGCTTATCATTGGACCCAAGTATGTCCTTTTCATCAACCCCAAATTATGACAAATGTTCCAATAACAGCCAATTTAACTTCCCCGTGCACAGAAGTTCCTCTTGGCTGTTCTCAAAATCCTGGAACAAGACAAAATTCTACTAATGAGGCCCCTGGCCCAGCATACTGGCAATTATTAGTGTCCGGACACATCTCAACTTTACCAAGTCTAGCCAACTTGGACAATGTTTATAATCCTTATAGTAATATAAATATTGTTATTGACACAGGATCCACTCTTTCAATTATATCTGCAGATATTGTAAAAAAACTTAACTTGACAAGAAAAAATATAAAACCTATTAGAGTCAAACAAGCTCATGGAACGTTCCAATTAACCCAAATTTGTGACATATATTTAAAAATTGGCCAAATATATAAGAAAATCAAATTATATATTATGGACAATCCTTTACCATATATCATTTTAGGACTGCCAGATTGTAGTTTATATAAATTAATTATAGATTGTGACAAAAATAAAATATTTCAAAATGGAAAAATTATTACCAATTTGCATACCAATAATAATTATACGTCTTTACATATTGTTGAAAATAATAACACTAGTGATAATAAGGTCAAGGTAGTGAATACCTCAGAGGAAATTTTCCCACCTCTGACTGTAAATAAACTATCTGGACCTGTGTTGTCTCTGGTGTCAGAATATTCTCATGTGTTTGCAAAAAATAAATATGATATTGGTAAAATAAGAATGGAACCCCCTAGAATAAATTTAACATCTGATTTACCAGTTTCACAAAGGGCTTATAGAACCTCTGCTACAGATGAAATTGAAATAAATAAGCAAATTAAAAATTTGTTGGATGCAAGTTTAATAAAAGAATCTACTAGTAACTATTCCTCTCCTGTAACATTAGCATATAAAAGAGATGAAAATAGAAAAAGTCGTCTTTGTATTGATTATCGTAAAATTAATTCCCTTTGCAAATCTGAGGCAGAGCCTCTCCCTAGAATAGATACCTTATTAGATAAATTAAGTACTGCTAAAGTTTTTTCAACTTTGGATCTTGCATCTGGATATTGGCACATACCCTTGCATGAACAAGATAAACATAAATTGGCATTTGTAACTACTGAAGGTTTATATGAATTTCAAGTCCTACCTTTTGGCTTTAAAAATGCACCTGCAATATTCAATAGAACTATTCGTAGAATTTTAAATAAACATAAATTTTCAAATTTTGCATGTCACTATTTTGATGACATAGTAGTTTTCTCTAATTCATTAGAGGAACACTATGATCATTTAAAACAGATTTTTCAAATGTGTAAAAAAGAAAACATTAAATTAAAATTTTCTAAATGTGTGTTTGCTCAAGATAAAATTAATTTCTTGGGGTATGAAGTCAAAGAAGGATGCATTTCTCCTGATAATCATAATATTGAAAGTATTAAAAAATTACAACCTCCAAAAAATGTCAAGCAACTTCAAGGTTTTCTTGGCTCTGTAAATGTTTATAATAAGTTTATTGATTCTTATGCTAAAATAAGAGAACCCTTAAATAATCTTCTTAAAAAAGATACACCATGGCAATGGACAGAAGACTGTCAAAAAGCTTTTGAAATGTTAAAAAATAAATTGATTACTAAACCAGTATTACAACTGTATAATCCTAATTTACCTCTTCATGTTTTTTGTGATGCATCTCAGGTAGCCATTGGAGCTGTTCTAAAACAGCCTGACTGTTCTGGTAAATTACACCCTGTATCTTATCATTCAAGAACTTTACGATCTTATGAAAAAAATTATTGTATAACTGAGTTGGAATGCTTAGCAATAGTAGATGCCCTTGATAAATTTTATTATTATTTGCATGGGAAAAAATTCATAATTCATACTGATCATGCTGCTCTTGTTTGGCTTAAAAATGTAAAAAATTTAAGGGGAAGATTATTTCGTTGGTCTTTAAAATTAAGCATGTTTGATTATGAAGTTAAATATTTAAAAGGAACAGCTAATGTTGAAGCAGATATGTTATCAAGGCATCCTACTGCTCAATATCTCCAACATTCTGTGCATTTATTGGAATTAGATGAGATAAAACACTATCAAAATTTAGACAATTTAGATAATACTAAATATAAAAATATTAATGATGTACTTGTAGTTAAAAAGAAAAATTTATTTAAAATAGTTGTACCTTTTTCTCTTAGGAGAAAAGTTTTGCAAACAGCTCATGAACAATTTGGGCATCCAGGCACTCAAAAAATGATAAATTTAATTACTCCTCAGTATTATTGGCCCCATATTTCTAAAGATATTGCACTTTTTGTTAAACATTGTGATATTTGTCAATTAAATAAAAAGAAAAAGCAAAAAAGATTTGGCCTTTTACAGGCCGTGCCCCCCACAGATCGTCCTTTTGAATGTCTTTCTGTCGATACTGTTGGTGGATTTAACTATTATAATTCAACTAAAAAATTTCTTCATATAGTAATTGATCATGCAACTAGATATGTTTGGGCCTTTCCTTCCAAAAATGAAAATTCTGAAACTTATATTAATATATTAAAGCAAGTTTTCCAAATCCAGGTTCCTTCCAAATTATTAACTGATAGAAATGGTGCTTTTACCTCATCTAAATTTAAACATTTCCTCAGAAATTACAGTGTCAAGCATCTGTTAACATCTTCACATCATCCACAAACTAATGGGAAATGTGAAAGAGTTAACCAATCAATAGTAACTAAATTAAAGTGTAAGGTCAATTCTTCTCCTACTAAAATTCCTTGGACTAAACTTTTAGAACAAGTAATCAATGAATATAATTTAACACCCCATTCAGTTACAAAATTTCCTCCTGCATATTTGCTATTTGGCACTTTACCTTATCCTCCTCCCTTAACTCAAAATCAATTCTATCCTCCAGTAGAAGAAGCTAGGAAATTAGCTAAAGATAATACAATAAAATATCATGATAAAAATAAAATAAGATATGATGCTAGATTTATAGATTCTCCATTCAAACTTGGTGACATTGTAATGTATGAGGAATTTAATTACCCCAATCGTAGAAAATTATCTCCAGTATTTTCAGGTCCATATGAAATAGTAGCTAAAATTTCAGATGTAAATTATGAAATAACTAAACCAAATGCATTAACAAACAAAGCTACTGATATTGTCCACGTATCAAAATTAAGAACATATTACCCACCAGAAAAATTAAAATTAAGTCATGAATAATAATCTAAATTTAAAAAAAAAAAAATCCTTTTATTTCCCATGTTTCTTCAACATAATCCCCAACTTAGGTTGGCCCGTTGTCTCCACTCGTAAGAGTTTGTTTTTCTTTTCTTCATGAGGATGTTGTGATAGGCGCCATCACAAAATACATTCAAATACTTCAGTCTTATTGAGAAGTGAGTATAGGGTCAACCTCACAACTAATTTCTATCTCTTTCTATTTTTATCCTGGATATGTTGTTCTTCATTTGGAAATAAATATTCCTGGATGAGAGTAGAGAGAGAATAAGAATTATGTCCCCCTTCTTGATGTCCTAATTTTAGGTCATTAAGTTTCACCCACTACTAGAAATTGGTGGACAAGGTTTTACTATTCACCACTAATTGGCTAACTAGTGGGTTAAAGTTTTTCTTTTACAATTAGACATTTTTATGTCATTTGTATTTGAATATTTATGTTATAAGAGTATTTTGAATATCATATTATTTTCAGATTCAAGTGTTATATACCAAAATTAGAACTGTGTTGATATATTACTATTATATAAATTCAATTTG
>JAPMOR010125871.1:862839-884020 GCA_026543865.1 Argiope aurantia
TCAAGCTCATGTCCGTGTGACGTCAGCTGGTGGATAGAAGGTAGATGCAGTACCACCTGGTAGTCCACGGAACAAGGATACCACACACACACACACACACACACATATATATATATATATAACGTTACAAAATAGTGCATAATAATTATTGAATTTTTTTACATAGAATGAAGACGAATAAGAATACATAGTAAATATAAGCACAATAAATGTCATAAAAAGATGTTTGCAATATAATATGAAATAAACTAATGCAAATAGACATAAACAAGGATTGTGCAAAAATTTCTTTTGCATATGTAATTTGCATTATTATTATTTATCCACTTTCTAGCAGGAATCTTTATTATTTAATACATATTGATTAAAATAAGTTGAAATGCTCAATATGATTACTAAAATATTACAGTAAAAAGCACTCTATACTTTTTACAAATACCTAAAGCAAATAAAAAGCGAATTGATGTTTACAATTTATGAAGAATTCTGAAATTGAATTCTAATTATTCATTTCAACTTCGGTTTTAATCTTTACCTTTTCAGAACAAAGTTTTAGAAGTAAATACATAAGAATGAAGTGCCAAATTAAAACGAATTGAATTTAACCAGGTTTAATATAAAAATTAAAAAACTGCACGAACAAAAACATTTTTAATATATGATAAAGTAAAAGAGCAATTATGCAATACAAAATGAAATGAATATTTATGTACAAAATAAAATGTAAAAATATTTATCGTTTTAAAATGTAAAATTATTTCTCTTTTTTCATAAAAAAACTTATGAGGGTTATATTCAGTGTAACATCAAAATTTAAATGCTGCAAATAAATATGAGCTACATTAAAATGGATAGAATTTTTAGATAAAGGACTCAATCTAAAAAAGAGCAATTTGCGATTTAAGAGATATTTTAAAATTTGTTGATTATTTTTCATGTATCAACAATAGAATTTAACAATGTGTATTCATGATCAATATTTAATTATAGCCATAGAATTGCTTCTTCTTGGAGCCAGGATATTCCAAGATAATTATCCGGAAAGATTGAAGGAAATCTATGTTATTAATGGTAAGTTTATTTAATTTGAAAAGTAGAAGAGAATTTGCAAAGAATATAAAGCCAATTATGTTCTAATAAATTAAAATCTGTTACATTTAATACAAACTGTTCAACTTAATATTATTTGAATGAATTTATATTCATATTATCATAAAATATAATCAGCGCTTTAATTGAAATCGTATTTGAATAGTAATAAATGAGAGAAACTAATGCAAGATAACTTTTAAATAAACTTTGCACTTTTAAATATATTTAAAAAAATAATAAAATATTAGACTATTATATTAATTTATTTAATACTTTACATGGTTTAAATATTTTGCAAATTTAATTGCATTCAAAATTTTAATTTCCTGTTAAAAAGTATTGCAGTTGTGAACACTTAAGAAAATATATACTGTTTATATGATTGTTATGGATAGAATTTTGAATTTCCTTTTTAAATTGAATATCGTAAAATTCCAACACAAATTTATTATTGCTACTGAATATTTGTATTTGTAATGAAAAATGAAATGAAATCCTTAGCTGAAGTTTTGCAATAGATTTTTTAATTATTACCTGACATGGAAGATTAACTTTCAAATTTCAAATTCCTTACACTCATGCATTGATAGAAAAGATAAACTATTTCAATGTTTTCATAACTCAATTATCATTAATAGAAAAATTAAGTAATTTTTTCTTTAATATATTTAATGAATTTAAAAAACATTTGACCACAGATCTCATGAATAACTATAAAACTGAATAATTATTGAAAATATATACTATAAAATAATTAAATTAAAATATAGTTGATCTATTTTGTATACTAATTCAAATGTATTTATTAAGAGTAGTGTTTAATAAATAATTTTAATGCTTCACTCCATACATCTTAAAAATAAAATATGTCTTTTAGCCCTGAATGTTAATAACAACAAACCACTTATATATCAGAACTTCGGTAGCTTTTGAATTTTTAATAACATTTTAAGCACCAGAAAATATGTATCATAGCATTCATTATATAAAAGTTAATTCCTTTAAACGTTGCCTTATAATTTTTGATTGTTGTAGCTCTAAATTTGTATAATGCATTTTTTTGGAAATATTTTGTTTAGCTGCAGCGTATTTCTCAATAATGTTCTCCGTTGTGAAGACTCTAGCACCGCAACTCTTCAATAAGGTTTATATTCTTGGAGCAGGTAAAGAATAACGCAATTACACATATTTTTCTCATTTGCAGGTCCAATTTTTAGAACAAATGTTTTATTTTGTTTGCACACACATTCTGAATCAAGTTAATTTTGTCTCTAAACTAGAAAGGGATAATTTAGGATAACCCTCGGAGTTTTGAATTTGTGTTGGAAATCAAGTACCACATCTGAAGATGAACTGACCAGAACAGGCATAAATTAAATAAAATGTATTTATAAAACCAAATTTTATGTGTAATAAAAATGAAATATCCGAGTGCAAATTATTTCTCAAACCAATTGCTTAAACACTGAGCAATAAAAAATTCACAATATAAAATATCCATATAAATATAACCTTATAAATAAGCTATATAGTGATTGATGACGAAACATTTTTAATCATCGAAATGAAATAGAAAAAGAATTTAATAAAACTGGAGTATTAAGAAATATATAAAACATTTGTTGTTTGACTAAAACAAATCTATCGAAACCATTGATATTAGATGATTCAAAATTCACAATTCATAAAATTCAATCTCCAAATTCAAAAATATTTATAAAAACAAAGTTTCAGCAAAATAATTAAATAATTTTCTCTATCAAAAATATCTTTTCCTAATATAATATTCGACTAAAAACGATCAACTACACAATAAAAGGGGGAAAATATCAGTTAATATTTTTATAAATTATATAGCATTTCAAATTTCTCTCAGTTCTTAATTACCCTATGATATTTAAATTTTATTAGGCCATATATTCAAATTTTCATTTTTATTAAAGGAAATTAAGAAATGAAATTACCATTAAAAGTATGGTGATCGCTATCATTAATGCTTACAAAATGGCCCTGAAATATCTACCTACTACGCTGAAATTTGTTATCGAAGCAATCATCGTTCTATCAGATATAAAAAAATACTGTTTTGAAAATTGGATGAAAACCCGAGGCATTTTTATACCGATGCGGATTGCAAATACCGAATCGTTGTTACGTTCACTTGCGTTCGTGTGTTACTCGATAGATTTATCAGAACAACATTTATAAATTAAAAAAAGATCTTCTGGCTTGCATATTTACAGGGTTCCAATTCTTCTTTAAGTATTGTATTCAGATTAAGATATCTTACAAGATGTGGTGAGAATAAAATATATAATATTGAACTGCAAGAGTTTAAAGAAAATAAATATAAAAGTTGAAGAAAATTTATATTTGTTATATGTAACAATTTTTAATAAGAAAAATTCGAAAAAAAATATTTTTTTAATAAACTTCAAGAAATTATTATTGAAAGGTGAAGATATTTTCATGAAACCAATTATTCTACAGACAGCTACAGTAGGAAACAACTAATATTCAATGATATATTTCCAGAAAAATGGAGAGAAGAACTCCTTGAAGTGATTGATGCTGATGTGCTTCCAGCTTTTCTTGGGGGTAATAAAACAGATTCGGATGGAAATCCTCTTTGCAAAACTTCCGTAAGTAGTAAATATGGGATAAAATTTGTCTTAGAAACTCACTTATAATTTATGACAGACAAAATAATAACTTATTTTGAATATCAGTTAATTTCAATTTAACTCTTCAAATTTGTCTCTAATATCTCTCTAGGTAGCATTTTCTGCTTTGAGATAATGTTGTTGTATGATTCCATTAAGAATTCATGAAATATATGCAATAATATTTGGGTTCAACTTCATTTTTTGCATTGGATAATAAAATGTGTGATTTAATTTCAGTTTATTATTTGAAAAATAAAATTACTTAATGTAGTAATGACACTGGGGTGCTACAATGAAGGAATTAATCTATGAAAATTTTTATCTTTCAATAGGCTGAAATTTAAAATTTGAATAACGCTGTCTAAATGTCAAATATTATTGTCACTAAAAATTTATTTCCAATGATGCATCAGATCAAAATAGGCATTTTAAAAATAATAAAATAAATAGAACATATTTTATTATCTTTTATAGTTTATTTCTTTTATAGTTCTTGATGTTAGTACATTAAGTTTGTTCCTTATTGTGACATTGCTTGTTATTGGTACACTAAACTATATTCTGGTGGTGTTATTCATAATAATTTTGAAATACATTACGTGAATCATATTATTGGCAAATCATTTTATTTCACGTTTACCATTCTGTAGAATAAGACAATTTAGAAAATTTGCAGACTTCCATATTTTCAAAATTCTGGAAAAATCTTGAATTGAAGATGAAACTAATGCATCAAATCGAAGACATAAATATCTAGAATCGAACATATAATGCGAATCTTATAGATGGTAAATTTACAAGTGTGAGCCCACTCTTTGTTTGTTTTCACAATTGCTCAAATTATGGGATACTTTCTTTGAATTTTTATTGAAATTCATGCGCCAATAACTTAACAGTAACCATCAATATCTGGCTGAAAGAATAAGATAAAAAAATCGACGAGAAACTCGACGAATCAGAGGAATTTCAAGTGTGAATCAATCTCAGAAATACGTACTTCTTAAGACTTGCGGTTTTGAATATAATATCCAGCATTGCATCCTACTGACGGAAATAATGTAATGATAGATTCCAAGAGTAAAGAACATGGGCAATATTATCTAAATACTATGAAACGAAAAAAGAAAATAGACTATATTTATCTATTACACTCCGGCGTAATAGGACCGTAACAACTTCTCAACACTCGTATGACCTTCTTGTGGCTATAAGATGAGTTTTAAAGGTCGGCTGTTACTAAGAGGCCATATAAAAGCTATCCATTAGAAAGAAGACACATTTATTACAATTCTCATAAGAAGTAATTTAGCATTGCTTAAAAGTATCGATCTTACACTTAGATTTAGTGAGGTATCATTCCATTCACCGATGATACAAAGTTCAATCGAAAGACTAAATCTCACCGTATATTCATTTAGAATGACATTACCCGTCCCCCTGTTCCAATATCTGAGAAAGAGCCCGATATAACAAAAAAGGCAGACTGATGATTTAAGTTAACATTATATTATTAGATGAATGAATCGACAAGCATATCTTTGGCAGTCATGCTTATATGTTTGTACTTGCTGTAAGATATATATTTAAGATTTTGCAGCGAAATATTTACCTTTTTTGGAGTATATTTGGTCTATATTTTATTTTATGAAATACAAATGGGTTACCAAGACGATTTAAATTTTCAGAACAAAATATTTTTCAGTTGCAATGCGAAGCTAGAAATCTACTTCTAAGCTCTAGAGAGCACGTCACGGATGAATTTGGGAAGCCATTAATAATTCGCCTTTCTTCTTACAGAATATTCTAATACATGAAAAGAATGTAATTGAATGAGTGTGATCTGCTGCCTGAAAGATATCTAATAAACTTCTACAATCTTCCCTGAATTTATGTTATATGGTTTTTAAAAATGTAAGAGGAATTCATACCTCATAAGAAAAAAATTTTTAAAGTTGTAAATTCTATTTTAAGCCTTCATATATTGATGATTATTTCAAATAAGTGAATCGCAATCGTAGTGTGGCCATTTTTTCCCTCTATTATAAAAATTTATGCATAATTTTTTTTGTATTATAATATACACAGTATTTATGGATATTATATAAATAAATTAGGCAAAAATTATAAAACGTTATACTATAGCGAATGCCCAAGGATTAATAAATAACTTTACTAGACAATCATATGTTGTACCATTTATAATAACTTTTAAATTAAAATGTTGCAATGAAATACAATACATTCCGCTAACATTTTAATTTTAATAATATTTTATTTTTATATAAAATTTGAGTTGAAATGCAAATATAGCTTTATAATTCTTCTGGAAAAATGAGACATGGATTCAAAAATTTTAAATGTTCATTAATAGTTAAGAATTAAATGTTTATTTTGATTAAAATTTAAAAAATAATTACTGAAAAAATGTCAAATTAAGAAAATATCAAAAGAGAAAATATCAAATATATAAAAATCCCCAGATAACAATTCTAAGCATTTTCTTCGGCTAAAAAATGATGTTATTTATCTATCTATCTAGTTATCTGTAGCATTTATGCACCCTTGTAATTTTAAATTGTGTGTAAACAGTTATACATTTATCCACCTATTCCTAGAAATATGAGAAAAATGAGGGGGTGTTTTGTTAAAAGACTTTTCTCTTTAATGAAACTCATGTACAGCCTAGCCACAATTAAATACGAAATATTTATTTTCAGAAGAAAAATAATATGTTTGGAAGTTTTTTCCTCATAGTAAATTCCTTTTAGTTTAATAAAAAATCAATAAATTATACATTTCCCAATTTTAAAAATCAAATTGGACAAATATTTATAAAAAAAATATTTGACATAAAATATTTATTTTAGATAATCCATGGAACAACAATACCTGAAAGTTATTACCTAAAAAAATCAGAGAAGAATCTTCTACACTCCCCAGAAGCAAAGAAACTGACTGTCACTCGACTCTCCAAAGAAAACCTCACCTTCGAAGTGGAGGAAGGCAATTGTCTTCTGGAGTGGGAGTTCGAAACCAAGAATAAAGATATCGCTTTCGGGGTGTATTTTAAGGAAAATTCCCACAACGAATCCAAACCGGTCGAATTATTACCAAAACGAAGAATTGATACTTATTATGAGCCTGAAACGGGAATTTTTAAATGTGAACAACCGGGTACATGTAAGTATATTTTTTTATACTTTATAATCTAAAGAAAAAAAATTATGATCGTTGAAGTTAGACTGAAATCAGTTGTTTTCAACCTTTTGATGTGATCCCAAATCAAGAGGTTGAGGAACTTTCATACGGGTATCCTTTTCAATTTTGTTTTCCTAAATAATTGATTTAAAAATAATGGATAACTAGTATTTCCTCCTCTTTTTTCATAATAAAAATTTATATGGTATTTGTGTTACGACTCTATGCCTCTTGTGTGACTAGATAAGAAAATGCTTCAATTCTTGCTAAAAGATAAACAGTATTTAGCGTTATTGGAGGCCATGTTTCATAATATTCGCCAACAAAAAAAGAAAAAAAAATTGGGGAACATTAGTGATATGTCAACTGATGAGCATGTGTAAAAACTATTGTCAATTTTTAAAAACAGCAACAGATTTTTTTGTTATTTTGTCCTCTTGGCTCATTTGGATTCACGGTACCTATAAAATTGATAAGTATCAAAATTGTTTATCTCTTGGCATTCTTATTGCATTTTCTACCGCAATGGCATTTCGTATTACTTAAGAATTGATTTACACAAGAAGACCCTGTTTAACCGATGGTTGTTAGGAGCTTTTGCACACAAACTCATGTGGAAAAAACTCCATTTCCTTCTGAGTGAGTCGCTACCTAGTCATATTCTTACCGTAAGCAATCAATCAAACTTAGAAGAGAAGAAAGAAATTTTGTTAAGATATTTTGGCGTTGTAAACGGTCGCTGTGCTCTGCTGGAACCATCATTTTTTTTCAATGATGTTTGTCTAGAAAGACAAAAATTGATAAATAGTTTAATATCCAATGTAATGATTTGCTTCAAATTTTGAATGGAATCTATCAAAGAGTCGTTTACAGTGTATCCGTACTTCCGGATGCAAGTAAACATAATAACCCGAAAACTCGGGAATTTGAATAAATGAAATTCGATGCATATTTTTAACATTTACACTGTAGATTCTTGCAAAATTTTGAACTAAATAAGCTAAAAGATTAACCATCTATCATCTGTACTTTCGCACATATACTCTACAATTTCGCATCTCTATTACTCAAAAACACGATTTCATAGGAGAATGAAATGCAGTATCTAATAATCCTTCAAATTTTTGTCTGTCTTTATAATCTTGTTACCGATTATGAAATTTTGGTTTCAATCACTTTAAAGAAATGGATTCAAAAGGTATATTCGATTATCGTTGTTATACTATAAAGTATGAAATGCCATTTGTGAGACTGTTAAAAAAAATTTGAATTTTCAAGGTATTAACGGCATTATCTCAAATCCACAATTATATGATGGAAAGAAGATAACACTTTCATTAAAGAATATATGAAAAAAATTAGGAGACACCACTCCAGATGGTGTAGAAACTCATTCATTTTGTTTATTTATTTTCGAATAAAACAGCACATTTCATGATATCAATAAGGACATATCAAAAGAATCATTTTAGATTTAAGCATCTGAAGGCATTGAAAAGCAAAGAAGCGTCAAATAATGAGGCAGTAAATTGCAAAAGCAAGCTTGTTTCAGGTGAGCAAGGCCATATTAAGGTCAGGATAACAAAATATTTGTTCCTATTGATTAACCAAGTGCATCGAGTGAAGCGGAAAGTTGAGAAATAATTTTTATTTTTATTTTCCCCCTTTTTATTGAAAAAACCCCCGAATATTTATGATCTTCAGAAGAGATGTTACAGCATTGGAATAATATGATATTTAATTTTCTTTTCAAACATTTTCCACTCAATAATTCCAATAATTGGTTCATAAAAGTTTTTATTGGATATTATTATAAATGTAAGTAATCTCACATAGCAATTACGCTGAGTTTTATTTTTATAATTTATTTGTAGAATATACGGCATTACTTAGGAGGAAATTTAAGTATTGGTGGTTAAAAAAAATGGAACGTATACTTTGGCATACTAATGTTTTACATGCAGCTTAAAAGGTAGAAATGCACACATTGGAGCGAATTTTTTTGAAATTTTAATTAGAATTTCAGTTAATTAAAAATGAAGCTGGATTTTAGATTTTCCCGTAATAAATTATTATTACATAAAAGTGATTTTTATACATTATAAAAATTTCAAATTTATTTTCTAATGATACTAATTTAACAATTATTTAATGATAATAAATCTACAAAATCTTGAATGTATATATTTATTTGCACAATTCGTAAAAATATCAAGTGGGTTTAAAATCGTCTTTAATTTATATGGTAGCAAAGTGATAAAAAAAGAGCCTACGCAAACAAACGACTCGTGTAAACTCAAACATTCCCCACCTAATGATTAACTATGAAAATTCTATTCGTTTACGCTCTAATCTCAAATTTTCGATTTCTTTTGGGCATCAATTTTATTATGATTTGTGTAAATATTTATTTTATTTAAAAATAAATGTTCCTTCTTATCAAAAGTCCCTTTCTGATCAATGAAATCTTTTTGGAAAATAACATGTACTATTTGTCTAGAAAAATCATTACGCAAGGATAAAGTGGGTCGCTGTGAATATGTTTTTTTTTTAAAGTGAATTACAATATATAAAGTCGAAAATAAAAATAAATGTTGGACACTCGTATTTTAAAATATAAGTAAATTAAAATTTTGTTAACCTCGAAATATAATTCTAGGAATGCTAAATCTCATTTCCTATAATCCGTTTGTTTGTTTGTTTCTGATTGCACTTAATATTTTAATGTGATTGCTCAAAAACTAATGCATTTTTTTTCTGGGATAAATTAAATGAGTAGAAAAAGATGAATAACTGATATCATACCTATTATTATTTTTTCAGATATTGTTGTATTTGATAATTCCTACAGCTGGTTATTTGAAAAGGAAGTATATTACAAGATAAAAATTGTTCATCCGAATGAGAATCATACTTTGGAACCTATTGATTTACAAGAATGATTTTTTGTATGCTATTATAAAAATCATCTTAAACTTTGTAATGCTTAAATTCATCTTGTAAATAAATTGTATTGATATTTAATGTACTCATTTTAAAAGGAGAAATAAACGTTTGTTGTAGTTGGTTGTAAAGCATTATTTTATTTCACAGTAATCCATTGTCTTTTTTTACCTTATGATGAAGAAATGTTATTTAAATTATTGCAGGCAGATAATTATAATTCACGAAAAATAATAAATTAAATTGATGAATAGTAGATTAAATTGATGATAGCTGATTGATGATAGCCGATTCAGTTTTAATTAACATTATATGAAAATATAAGAACAATTAAGAATTCTAGGAAAAAGTTATCTAAATGATTTTTGATCTCGTATGATGATTAGATCTGTCTTCTTAATATACTTACTAATCGGAATCTCTTTTTAGTAAAAAAGGCTATCCTATCTTAATGTTAAGAAATCAAAATTGGAATAAATCAATGATCCAATAGGAATTTGCAGATGTTACTCACTAAAATAGTTTTTTTGGAGAAAATTTTTGAAAGAATATATTGATTGGTATTTAAACAAAAACTTGCACTAATTTCTTTTATAGTTCTGATTTCTTCTATGAGTTGGATACTCCTAATAGTACAAGATAAAATGGTCGTTTTTGGGTTACAGGAGGGATAATAAGGTCTACCATAAATTTCGAATTCATTTATTAAGTAGTAATAATTACTTAACTGGAGTAATAATAATTCTTGTAATAAGGGTTGTTACTATGTCCTCTCTATTACTTTTTATCCTTGAGGTAAAGGTGAAAAAAATAATATTCTCTAAAATTCTTGGTACTTGCTATTTTGATGTTTGATATGTAATATGAAGCGAGATTTTCTGTTGATGTATGATAATATCTACATCGGTAATCAATTCAAAGTATAGGTTCGACTCCACGATCAATTTTGCGCGGGATTTCGTCTTTTCATTCCAATAAATAAATATTTGAATGCCCTGAAAATCCATACGGTCTTTTGGTTTAATTTTGCTCTAATGGGTATTCAATAAGTAGCTTCTTGTGATTTAAAAAATTAGCTTTTTAAAGCTTGAAGGGCGGTGAAACTTCCCGTTAACATAATGAACATAATTAAATGTTTTTGGAACTAAGTTGGACAGTTTCATCAAAGCTTAGGTCAAAAAAATGGAATTTATAAAATGATTTCTATAATCGAAGGATAATAGTAAAAAGAAGTTTTCCAAATAATCTTAAAAATGAAATTCTAGTAGTTAGAAAATTTAAGAAACGCGTAACTAATGGAATAAGATACGATGTCGGTAATGGAAGCAGTATCGTCAATTTTGAAAATACTTTTAGCAGCGACTTATTTATATATTTTGAAGCTTTATTCTGAAGCAGTTTTATTATTTGCATTTAAATCCTTTATAAACCTTAATAAAAACATAATTTTAACATAAATTTAAATAAAAACCGAGATATAGACCGCGATATTTAAAAAAATGTCCATATCAATATTAATTTTTTCTAAAAGTATGAGAGAAATTAAGTAAAAAATTAAAAGGAGTTGCAATAATTTCAAACAGCAGCATTTAAAGCGAATTACAGCATGCACCTATTACTAGAAACGGAGAAATAAATTTAACAGAAATTCAAAAAACTGCAAAAAGCAAAAATAAAAATGTAGGGAAAATATAACTTAAATACTGGTAAAAGCTCGCCAATTAAAAAAAGTATTTGAATAACGAAAAATGTATTAATAAAATAAACGAAATATTTTATAAAAATATTTTTATAAAATACTTAAATTAATTTTTTAAGAACTGATTAGAATTAGAGAATTATCCAAAAAGGAAATTTAAGTCACCCAAAGACTATTTTAAGACGTTATACAATTAATTTTTATTCAATGATTTGTTCACAAATTTTAGGGGGGAAATATTAAATATATCAACCCTCATTTCGCCCTCACCCACCCTTTAAATGTTTGAATGGCACAAAATATATTTAAATTGGCTAAGAGCTTCTGACAAAATGTGTGGAATTTCTTAAGGCTCAAACATACAAACAAATATTACAAGCAAACAAACGATCTTCAAGGTGTTACACCCTGCCGTAGGCGGGTCGTCGTGGGGAAGACCAAGACCAAGCAGACAAACGGATTTTCAGTTATATATAGCGATAAATATTACTTCACCCCATGGGAAATTAGATCCTCTTAATTAGATTTCCATTAAAATTACAAAAAAATGACAATTGCGACGGAATACATTGAGATTGATTGGTTGCTATTAAAATCAAAAACAATTGATAAAACTCGCATATATATGGTATATAAAAACTTAATGAGAAAACTGAATGTCTTATTTTATATTAATTAGAAAATAACACTTCTTTAAATGTATCAAAATAATACAAATGCTGTTTTATGAACAAATAAAAGAATTTGTCTAAAGAATAAAAGAAATCCTTAACATAAAATAAGACAGGGACTCATTGTGATAGTATAAGTCTCAATGTCTGAACAGAAAGAAATGCTTTCCTGATAAAATACAATTAACATTTTCACTTTCCATAAATCTTTTCTTCTAGGAATTTTATACAATTAATGCTTACGAAATAGCGGCTGTTACTAATCTCTCACATTTAAAGCTTTGTGTCCATATCCATGTCAGCATATTTATAGGATAATTTATAATTTTTGGAAAATGTGTGAATCCAAGTAAAAATGAGTGAGCTTTAAATCTGTCTGTTTCTAATTTCCTGGTATGGTAGAGGAGACATTTTATGAAATTACTAAAATGTCCATGAATATTTATACCTACACCTATATCTATAACTAAATACACCTAAGAATAACTTTTACATATGCCCAATTGCCTTTTTACCAATTGTGTATATGTATTGGACAGTAATGTAATTAATTTTACCAATTGGAGAACCGCTTTATATAAAGGGAATAAAATAAAGGCTTAAGAGAAAAATCTATTAAAAAGTAAAAAAAAAAAACCCTTAAAGAAATACAATGATGAAAAATAATACAAGGAAATTTAAATAAATATATAAATAAATGATGAATAGTTTTTATTCCACTATGTGCAATATATTAAATTCCGTAATCGTAAAAAACCCTCTAATATCGAGAATTTGACAAACATCCACAATTTAGAATTCCTTGAGTTCTTATTTTGAACTCAAATTTTATTCGTTTGTTCAATTTATCTTATATTCCCTGAACTGTTCATTAACTTTAAATGTTATCAGATTGATGTTTTGCTTATCTGTCAGCACAATAATTTCAAAATTGGAAGATCGGATGAATGTATTCTGTATATAATCCTTATAACAATTTACCTTTTGACAGTTTTCATTTTTAGGAATATATCATCTAATTTATACATAATCTAGATATGAAGACCGTTTTATTAAACTCCGATGAATCAGAATATAAAAATATTTATTGAGAAGAACTGTTTGGTAGCTATAATTATTCCTGGCATGACGTTTTGTTTATCCGCGCAAAAAAAATTATTTCAAAATTGATTAATGGTTTTAGAATGAAAATTGATTAATGGTTAATTAATTTAGGTTAACCGATTAGATTAATGGTTTTTGGTATTTAATTTTTCCGTTTAAAAAATTGTAAATATTTAATAAATGTTGTACAAAATCTATTGAAAATTAATTTTGATTTTTGAATGATAATCTGTCCAACTGTGCACATTGAAAACAAATACTCAAGAACAGACGAACCCAATCGAATGGAAACAAGCACTTTATAAAATAATTCGTGGTCCGCATACTTTGAGAAGTAAATGAAATTGTCTCGGGAGGCGGGGGGGGGGGTAGATGGAAGAAATGTAATGCCGTATATTAATAAATTACTTGAAGATAAGAACAGAGATAAAAAGATGTTGTAATAGTTGACATTTCCAAATCAAAACTGTATTTCGTTACAAAAAAATGAATTATTCGAATTGAATCAATTGTTCTTTAAGTTTAGAAAGATATAATTGCTTAAATTCATTTTAAATATATATTTCATATGCAGGATCAATGCCTTTTTATGGGAATAGGACCATTGGTCAACCCCGGATAATAATAAGAATGTTTCAATAATATATAAAGTGAGCTCTTAATTCCACCTATTTTGGTTGTTGTTATTCAACTAGATTTCTTTAAAGAATCAAGTTAATTTCAACAATAATTGTCGGGTTGGAAGCAATGCGTCTTCTTGCAGTCTTGTTACATCTGTACTATAAGTATAACACACATGATATAGTTAAAATTCCATGTAATATAAACTTTCGAAGAGGGGTATATTGTATTATAATTTTATATTATCATTCTCAAGAAATAATAAATGTGAAAATATATGTGTTTGTCGGCGCTCAATAAATATTACTATTTGATTTATAGCTACCAGATTCAACACATGTGCCTTGGAAACTGAGAATGTCCATCGGTGCGATTAATTTGAAATTTTAAATATTCAATTTTAATATTTAAATAGTTATTTGAATATTTAATTCATTACAAATTAAGCGGAATTTGGCGTTTTTTGGCGATAACTACGGAAAATATTATGGTATAAAAATGAATTTTACACCGCTTTAAAGTTTCAAAAATAGACAAATTCTTCCTGGATTTTAACAATTAAAAAATACATTTTGTCTATTCAACCAAAAGACCATTTTTGTCTAGAAATTCAAGCCATTTTCATTGCCTCATCAAATATTTAACCATGTGATTTTTTCCATTGCTGAATGTTAAAGAAGAATCATGTTTAATATCTATATAGTATACGAGATGAATAAAAGAATGGTTATAACACAGCAAAATTTAGAAGGAAAATGAACTGTGACTTTACATATTTAATAGCAGTATCATGTCATAGGAATAGTTTCCATTAGAAAGTTTCTCGCATGAAATGAAGAGAACATATCCAATAAAAATAACATAGTTTTGTAATGTCTGATAATTTAAAAGGAATCTTAGGCATGAAATTATACGTAAACTATAAAAATTAATTGAAATCCATATTCCCGGCGAACTAGCTGGTTGTCAAAGAAGACTAATAATAAACATATACATTTTGCTAGAATTTTAGAGTATCAATATGCAAATACAGTATATCTGTAAGTAACTGTTAGTAATTATATACATTGATGTGGGATTAAGGAGCATTTTGAAATTTTGATGGGTCAAAGGATATTCTAGTAAAAATAGTCAAGAAATGCTCGAATATTGAGCTGAAACCGCTTTAGCAAAAAGAATCACCATTGAAACCAGTTTAGAAAAAACTTTTAAAAATGTATTTGTGGAACAGATATCTATAGCTAATCATATAATTTTTGTAAATTGATTTCAATACATTGATTCTTTCAAATCATCCGGCTACTTTAAATTTATGAATACTGATAGATCTCATATGCTCAATCAACGAAATCATGGACTTTCACCGCAAATCATCGCAAAATTTTCTCTTCCTTCGTTAAGGTGAAAAACTGGCATTTTCAGTTCTAGGATTTTCTCAAAACTGAAAAAGATGCCCGAGCATGCGTTTGCTTAGTAGCCATTAGAAATGTGAAGTCGCTTTTTTATATGATCTTTTTATAAACACTGGATGCTATTAAAAGATGCTATTATTATTTTAAGGAAAGGTAAGAAACTTTACTTATCAATGTCAGAGAAACTCGAGTATTTCAGAATTGAGTACCTGAACTCAAATGATTGTAGTAATGAAGGAAGGGATTAAGTGAATGAGATATGACTTGTTTTAAATAAATTGAATTTGAAGTAATTGTTTCCTTAATGCTTTTTTCTCGAAGACTAGGAATCGTGCAAATTTGGTCTTCTTCTCTGAAAATGAAGAATCACGCGGTTCCGAGTTTATGGTGCAATTGCTGAACATCCTGTATTTAGAAAGCTTTAAGGATGTACATAAAAAGATATTTAATTAACAACAAAGCCAATTTTTTCCTTTCAATTCTTCAGAGTAAATATTTTTATTATTATATCGACTTCATTGGGATCTCTCTCATTTACAAACATATCTCCTGAAACAATAGAAGTGCAAAAAAATCAACCTTGTATTATTACGAATTTCATATGGGAACACAAATAACAGGGAAAGAGAGTTATAGGTTCTTTATAATACTTTTATACATGTTTATTTGACATGACCGCTTTTATAATTACGATGAAGAAATTTTGAAATGATTCCTTCATTAATTTCCTAATATCTTAGAGTTCGACATTTTATGTATTATCGATGATAGTATACTATTTTGTCGCAAACAAGATTTGTTTTCAGCTCATAGATTTATTTAATTGAAATTTTAATTTCAGACGAGTAGAATCATCTAATATTGAATATAAGAAAAATATTCTTTCAGTATGTTTCTAATAAATAAAGTAATGAACAACAAACTAGACTGTATTCTAAGAAATAATTCAAACAAAAAATTTTGCTGCTATACAGGCTGATAATAGAATGTTTCAAAAAATTGTTTTTGCATTGATTATAATTATTTTTTACTTATTAGATAAATATTATAATTCGTCATATTATATCACTGCATCAAGAATTAGGCCAATTAACTAGTAGAATTTTCGTATTGAAATGATATATATAATAACTTACTATATCGAAATAATGAACAAGTGCGTGACATATATAATAATTTATTAAACGCACTTTTAATAAACAAGTGCGTTAGCATTCAATCTTAATTTTTTGTATTTCATAAAGTTCAATTTGCTAAAAAGAGTTTGCTTTTTAATAAATTTTCGCGACAATGAAAAATAAATTTACTTATAATTAATAAGGATAAAAAAATCAATTATAAAAATTGAAATTAAATGTATGCCTAAGAAGACTCTAAGATATAATCAGCAATATTTGGTCATATATGACAAAACTTTAAGAACCTTTCCTTTCGAATCCTATTTTTATACAAAAATTTGATTTCCCCCAAAACCAGGAAATATTTTGATAATTTTGTATCATATTTACTTATAAACAAAACGAGAGATGCAAAAGTTATGCTGTAAATTTTATTCAAGAATATATTTAGTGGCCAGCTGTTTCACCGGGGATGTTGATTATTTAAGTTAAATTAAATCTCTTAGACAAAACTTTATGCCTACGATTCCCCCCAAAAATAATTTTCAAACAATAAAGTCACATAGCTATTAAAGTCGTAACATTTTAATAGTTTTATTTGCTCATTTCGTATGTGAACTGTTCTAATAGAAACTAGTTACATTACATCATAGCGTTAGCTGTTACAAATGCAAATTTCCAGTTCGTCTGTCTATTAAATTTTACGGCATTCTAGTTTCACTCTTTTTATTGTCTTATAAACTTTACAGAACATAAACAGAATCATCTTTCTGTAGCTTTCAACTGAGGAAGAAAATCATATGATCAAATATTCAATTAAATACTGAAAACAATTTGAATTTCAGGACAACAATGTAATCTGTTGTCGAAAATTAGACAAAAAACTATTTTTATAACATTGTCAAAATTTAGGAAAAAGTTGCAAAACTTCTTCGTTCTCATTAAAAAGACAATTTTTAAAATTTTGAAACGATGTAAAATTTATTACTGCGCAATAGTATTTTCGGAAGTTCTCATGGAAAAGCGCAAAAATTCAGCTTAAATTTTAAATGATTAAAATTCTAACTAATAATTTTTTTAAATAGCCCATTTCCATCTTCTGAGGTATATATATACTAAATTTGATCGTTGAAATAGTTCAAATAATTTGTCCCATAGAGCATCAACACATAGACACATCGATACATTCACTCTATCTAATTACTCTTAAGCTGTACATATCTGTAACGAAACTACAGACAAATAAAATATATTACTCTTGCAGTTATTGGACAGTTTTGGGAGCTGCTAATATTTTTCATGACCATTTTCTTAATTTGCAAAATTTGCTATTAAACACTCTATGTGTAATAAAGGATTATTATTGCTAATTTAAATTTTATACTTTAGCTTACTACGAAAGTGTTTTTTTCTTTTTTTCAATATCAGATTGACCTAAAAAATAGACAAGAAGAGAAAACAAAATAATCTTTTTATCAAAAGTTGCATGCAAATTATTCTTACTTTTTGACATAATCGTTTTGAAAATCTAGACATTTTTCATATCTAAGCACCAGAATTCTGAATGCCTTTTCGAAGTATTCAGCTTCCAGCGAACAAGAATCTGAGAGTCCTATACAATTCCTCTTTAGTCAAGCAGCTGTGGTCTTCTAGCCACTTCTTCAATCTAAAGAAAAGATGGAAATTACTTTTAACAATGCAAGTCTGTCGCAACAGCAATTTAAGTTTCTTGGGGTGATCAAGTTGATGCGAGAGTTTGAATGAAATGGTGGATGAATGAATCTCAAGCAACAAACTGGAAGACTAACACACTAAAGCTGAAGTTTTGACAGTGAATGCTTAAACTTTCCTATAAAAGGACTTCCAGATTAATGAAGAACGTAAAAGAAACATTAAGGTACACTCACATTATTAGCGGCGAAGTTCTTTGAAGAAGGACGATCTTGTTTCCCAAAGAAGGGATATTGTCACACTGATCCGGTTATTCAGATTTATCCGTATTCTTTCGGTTTGGATGAAGTAGCTTTTGTAATTATATATAAAGGCAATAATTTATATACAAAATATGCGTAATATTTTTCTTATTTATATCAGATATAATAACTTAGTGTCTCGGATATTTTCGATTAAATAGAGTTAACCTTCAATGTTGGATACAATGTTTTCATTTATACAACTTGTAAATGGCTGCATTTAATTACTGCATTAAAATTAAGAAAAATAAGCATGAATTACTGAGGGAAAAGTATCGAATTAATAAGGATAGATATGAAGATAGCAAGCTTAAAAAGAAAGGCAGCGAATAAATTTCCATTCAATTTGAGGGGTTTGGAAGATATTAATTCCTAAATTTTTATAAATTACATAAAAATTATAATTTTTTTTTCAATTCTACACAATTTTCCATTTTCCATAAAGTACTTAAAAATTTAACTAAATTATCTTCCTCATCATTTTCAAAATCATTGCTATCAGATTTTACAAGACATTTGAAGTTTAATGTAAATGTATTCTTTACAAATTGGAAGAAAATCAACTCTTTCCATACAAATGGAAAATTACGTTAAATTTTCCACAAAATGTCAGACATTTTAGTCTATATTAGCTATTATCTTGAATAATATAGAATAATTAAATTATACGCTATAGTTTAATTATTCAAGATAATTAATTTCAAGTTGTTTTATTATTTTAATTGAAAAATCGAACAGACTATTTCCACCGAATAAAGTCTGTTCAATAATTTTTAAAATTATGAAGGATATTTACTTGGATTTTCTCATATACTACCTCTACATGAAAATATACTAATTTTTTTAGCATTATCGTAAGTGAAGACAATGAAATATTTGTTTTAGGTCTGTTTCCTTTGACTAATTTGGTTCAATAATTCATATTAATCTAAAATTGCAACGTCTAGATCATACATTAAATTTTATTTTTTCAGCTTACCACGTTTTTTTTAATTTTTGTCATAGATTAAAATATTTCTAAAAATACTTTTCTATTCAAGAAATCCAAACGCGGATATTTTTCAAGAATTCGTGTACAATATATTTAATAATTACAACACCTTTTCTTTGTATTGTTCGTTGACAAGGAAGTCAAACATACAAGAATAAACAGTTTGAAATTCTATAGAATTTCAAACTGTGATAACGAGACAAAATATTATATCATTAACGCCAAATTATTGTAAGTTCAACATAGTAAGCAATAAGGTAAAGTAACCAAGGTGACACTTTGAACTACAGTTCGTTTTGTTTGCCATCAAGTTTAGCTTCAAACAATCTTAATGAAGTACTAAGAAGACAATGGGTTGTTGAGATATATCCAGTTATTGCAAAAATAATTTCATTTATTTAAATTTTGCAATAGGTGCATAGTTCACAGAAACTGTCTTTGTTATACAGTTTATTTTAATTTATTTGTTTTTTACATAATACATGTTCATACTACTTGATATTAAATTGTTACGTGAGTCTCAGTGCTAAGAGTTTATTTTAATTTTATTTGGATGTATAAAAATTCACCTGTTGAATAAAATATGGAGAAATGTCTAGATGAAATGTAGACTACGTTTATATGTTAAGAAATTTTTAAAATAATATAAGGGCATCTCATGTGGAAGGAAGGGTACAGCTAGAAATAATCAACATTGGCATTGAAACACTGATACCATCACGCAGGAAAACAGATGATGGTTTCAGTACCGAAACTCTGGGCTTGTTGACGTATCCAGGTGCTTAGATATCTACTATGAGCAAAGATTGGCAAAGCTTTTTGCAGGTTATTTCATACACAGTTCTTTTGCTTATTGTCATATCAACAGAAATTTCACTTACGGTGATCAGATGAATCTGCTAGTATGAGTTCTTCTAAAGCCTAAGTCGTGGGACATTGTCAAAAAATACTGCAGCTCATTGAGTGGAAATTCTTTGATGTTTATGCTTCCTGCCTCATAATTCTGACACCTCTGGAATATGGTACACCGTGAGGATTTTTAGTTTCTGTACAACTTTTTCATCTTACTCCAAAAAAAAAATAGTTAACTGCTCTGTGTGTTGATCTAGAAGAATCTATCATGCAATGAAATTCGGAAGCAACTTACCAAAAGTGAGGGTATTGATGAGAAGCAGCTAATTACGGATATACAATTGGGAATATGACTACGCCATCTATCTGCTAAGACATTAACTTACTGAGATTTGATACAAAGTCGCTGCAACTGAAGTTTTCTTTTCATTTGACTAACATATTATAGGTTGGAATCAGGGACAAGAAAATTTAATTTTATGTATGTATAATTTTTGTAAACAATTGCATCATCTTCTGTATTACTTTTGACATCATCTGGAAGCGAGTTTCTATCATGTGAATAAGATTGTTTAGTATTGCTTGAAGAGCGTCATGTTTCTTAGGAGAATTACTCTTTTGAAAAGTAAATAAGGTTAAAATATCAGCTCTAGAATCGATGAAGAAGATAGAAATAAAGAAGGCTTTAAATTAGACCTATTTGTTGCAATCATTGGTTAGACAAATCGCCAAGAAAAATTTCCAAATGTGAAACAAACACATTACAGCAGTTTCATTGCTTTAAATTGCTATGTTTCTCATTCATAACAGGCCATAATATTTGCTCCCAGATATCAGGCCG
>JAPMOR010125871.1:897603-988724 GCA_026543865.1 Argiope aurantia
TGTGTGTGTGTGTGTGTGTGTGTGTGTGTGTGTGTGTGTGTGTGTGTTTATTTATATGTGTATTTATGCATGTATGTATATAAGTGTAAAAAGCATAAATATTCATAAAAAAATTATTTAAAAAATTTAAATATGTGTTCATATAAATATTCCTGTTAATATAATTGGATCTATAAAATGCATATTTTGATGCAAAAATAAAAATTTCTTTCTATTATATCTCTTAGTATTATTTTTAAGAAATCTGAGGAATGAAAGGAATGAAATCACAGTTACATATCATAATTTTTCAAAAACGTAAGAATATTTATTATGTAGGAAAATAAAATGTTCTTACTTATGTTTTGTATTAATCATGGCATTATATTTTTATTATTCTATTTATTTTCATTCTTGAAAATTAGCTTTGTCTGAATTATTATTAGCATTTATTTACAGGACCGGATTTAGCCTTCTAAGTATCCTTTGACGATTCAAGTCTCAACGCTATATTTTCTTTACTCAGATATTGAGAAACAGTTTTAATTAATCGATTTTAATTGAACCTATGTGTAAGTAATAGCAAAGTTTAATTTGAAATAGTAAAATGCTTAGTTGTGGATTACTTTCAAGACATTTCATTTCAGTATATTAAGTACAAAAAATAAACAATTAAAATTTCTAAAGTAACTTAAAATAAAATAGTAAAAAAAATCATAACTATTTTAAGATGTCCTAAATAGTTTTTAATTGTCAGATCAGACATTTTTAAAATTATAAAGTACCATTTTTAGAGTTATAAAATAGCCTAATATAAAACTTGAAAATGGCAAATATTTGTTAATCTTACAAGAATAATGTTAAAAAATTTAATTAATATTTCATTTCAGTTTAAGGCCAAATGTGCTTTATTTTTAATTAAATAAAAAAACAAATTATTATTATTTTGAAAATTGCTTTAAATAAAATATAAAAATATATATATATAAAAAATCGATGTTTCTGGACTTTCAAATTTTTGGATTCCTTTAGACTATTTTCTACTCTGCCTAATTAGTAATCTAAATTTGGTTTTTAAACATTGAACACATATTTCTGAATATAAAAAAAAATCCCTTTTCCACTCATTTTTTTCTCTATTTAAAGTTATCGAATCAATATAATAAACATTTGCAAATTACAATAAATTGTAAGTTATTGAGAACTGTTAAGTTCATTGAATAGAGAAAAGGTATGAATCTATTTAAATAATGTCACAGCAAAATAAATCATATTATATAAATGATAATTTTATTACTGTTATATTATTATAATCTTATTTAATCTTACTTGCTTGTGATCTAGTCGATAGAGTATATTCAGCTTTGAATTAAGTTTTAAGTGGTTCAGCCACGAATATACTTATTTCTAATGGTGTTTTCTTCTTTCCTCATTCTACAGTTAGAGATTTGAAGTGATTCACTTTATTTATTTTATGAATGTTTTGAGTTATTTATTTTATATCATTTCTCAAATTTAGGAATGCTTATGCAAGAAGAGAGCGAGTCATGCTATCAAAGGTTCAAAATTGTCTTTAAAAAGAACATTTTTTCGATGAATACGTTCTTCAATATTTTTGATGCATTGTAACGATTAAAGAGTTTAAGTCAATATATTGTGGGCATTTAATTATAAAAATTAAAAGTTAGATATGATCGATAAAAAAATATTCAAATTAAGAGATTTCCGAACTTAGTAGTAGCTTTATAACATTCATTTCTTACCGTCGAATCATATATCATATACTTGTTTTTAATTTCACGAACACTCTGTAAAAGAATAAATTGTCACGAATTTAAAATATTGCCCCCTCCTCAACAAGTTTCTTGGTGGGGAAGATAATTTTGCAGATATAGTATCGGTTGTTCAGTCGTTTCCGGGTCAATTAGTATCTGATCTTAATGTCAAATTTAGTATCAAATTTGTGACACAAATGAAAAACCCAGAATATTCTAGAATCTCGCCGGTAGTTCCATTACGTCTAAATTTCTAGAGTTTTTTCAAGAATAGTTAATATCCTATTATTGGGGCTATGAGAATCCAAAAGATGAGTCAACAATGAACCAGACAATTTTAGAGAGTAGTAATTGAATAAAGTCTCTACCTTTTATGTCTGAGCGAATTGTGCTCTTTGTGGCTTTAGAATAGCAATTTGTGGTTTGCAAGCTACTGTGTATTTGCGTTTTGTTATTTTTGAAATTGTGTTCCACGTATCCTTGTGGAACAAAGCATTTTTATTCATTATTGAGGCTATGGAATTTTTCTATCTTGCACTCATCAATTGAATTTTGAATTTTTTTCATATATATTTAGATGTATTATATGATATATATATATATGTTCCGTTACCATATATATGTAGATCATGTAGCTGCATTACATTGAATTGCATTTCTTACTATGCACTCATGTACTTTAATTTTTGATTAAAACTATTACGCCCCAAAACTAAATAATTTTCTCTAACGTTTAGTGGACATTCCTTTTTCTGAAAATAATTTGTTTGAAAAAATTTAAAATAAGATTGATCGTTTACACTTGTAGTGTTTTGTATGCTGTCAAATCAAGTGTTAGATAGGTTTGTGTTAAGAAATCTATATTAGCCACTTTTATAATTAAAGCCTGTTTGTTTTTTAGCTACGGCAGAGGTTGAAAGATGATGTTCCACCAGAAATGTATGAGGATACTATTACATTTTACAAGTTTCTCAAAGGTAAATTTGGATTCTGGAATCTTTGTATTAACATTATTCATATGTGCTCCATAAATATATCACATGATGCATTTAAACTAGAAGCATTTCTGAATATAAATCATGTATAAATATTAAAAGTCAAACAATGATTAAAATAAGTATTACATTATAAAAAAAGTATATAAGTATTACATTATAAAGAAATCATTATAAAAAATTATTTAAAGAGGAAAATAATAGAAAAGCATTATTTTTTATTGAATTAAAATTGGTTACTTTTCAGCTTTATAATAAAAAAAAGAATTTAAATGTATTGTTATAAAGGGTCATGCATCTGCTAATAAGATATTGAACAACATTTTCATAATTTCAATTTCTAAGTATTAAAATGGATATTTTCCTAAATATTTGTAGCCAAACAAGTTATTAATTTAATAATTACTTGTACAATTCTCTTTGAATTAATATTTTTATCTCGGACTTCGAACAAAGTGCTCATAAATTGATTTAATCTTTGTAATAAAAGAATCAAAAATATTCTGTTTGGTTCCTTTAGCCCGCAATTTTAACATCAACCAAGCAGAATCTATGCTGAGAAAGGTAAGAAAATCATTTCTTTCTGATCTAATTCTTATCGTATTTTAATACTATGGATTGATAAGAAGATATTTATTAATAATTTTCCTTGTCGCTTTCTTACCTTGTTCTTATATGTCATATACATTCGCCAGAAACGATACTTTTTTTTCTATCTATAGGAAAAATTAACTAACTGAAATGGGTTATTTAATTAAGTCCGATTAATCTGCTAGTTTTCAGAATAACTATTTACAGAAATTATACTGAGAATGATATTTATTATTTTTAATATATATTGTAATATCTTATGAACATTTGCTGAATAAAGAGGTTATGTATGGAAGAATTAGAAGGTTGTAACTTTCTAAATTCTGAACTAAATTTTTTGCTTTGATGGATCCTAGATATAAAAAACGTAGTCTGTACGAATCTGTGCTCAACGTAATCTGTATGATTACAGTTTGATATAATCCCTGTAAAGATTCAGTCATTTATCATATTAGTGGAAAAGTTTTTCTATCTCCTTTTCTAAGGACACTGCCGCCAGGATTTCATTTAGTTTAGTTTAGTTAATGAAAGTCTCGTTTATTAAACAACTACAGCAACACTATTATGGGACGGACATCGTAATTTTGAATAGCAGTTAGATTACAAGAATGATACCTGAGCTGACTGCTGGAGGACATTAGACCCTTATGGATTTAATCATTGCCACAGGTGATGTCAGATAGATTTTAACATTTCATTAAAGCTCCTCATTAGTCCGACTTTTTTATTTTGACATCTTAGTTAATTCTAAGAAGAGACGAAGATTACTCGGTCCTAGGCCGCTTTTTCCATGAAGGGGTACAAGGATATAATACTTGAACAGAAATATTTGCTCGACGAGTTGAAAATGTCGTTCAAAAGAAATAGAAGGTTCTTAAATCCCAGGCAATGGATATGCCGAAATTGCGATGCTGAATGGTGAATCTTTAAACATTCTTGTTCTCATTCTTTCCTTCAAAGGAAATATAACGGAATTCTACATTACAGGAAAACTTCAGAAACATTAAAGTACATTTCGCATCCCTGGGGAAGGGTGCAAAATTCTTCAAAGAAGGGAATGAGAACTATCTATTTATATGTCAAATGCCTGAATCTTTACGACAATAATGTTGAAAAGCAATCATATTTTTTAACTTATCTTTTATAATGAAATCGTTTTGTCATGTACGCTTTTTTTATATTTTTCTATCGGTGTATAGAACAAAGAATAAAATAGCCTTCGTATTATCAACGTAAACTTTATAAAATGAAGAATTTCTCAAAATTAAATTTATAATTATATAAATAATTTTAATAGAATCAAAATGGATTTAAACTCCAATTGCTAAGGATTATCTTAATTTTAAATTAATGATCATGAAGGGATGAATAACGTTTTATGCTTGTAATAGTATTTTATATTAATCCAATAGCATAATTACTCAAAACTGTAAATGCTAGCTACTGAAATAATATATAATGGTTAAGAAATATTTTTGATTTGCAGAAGCTAACGCTTATCATATGATCAACAAATTGTAATTATGTTATAATCTGAATTTTCCGAAGAGATCAGGGGAGAGAAAAAACGAATTTGCATAAAATATGAAGATACATAATTTCAATATTTAGTTCCATACAGTCTTATTAAATAATTTCGATAAAAAAGCAGATTATTGGGAAATATGATTCCGTTCATATTAACTATAAGTTTTACCTTAGGATTCTAATGAATTACGTAAATGTTAAGTTTTAAGTACATATAAAATTTAAGAAAATATTTTTATGTATTTTGAATAACACAGAGGGAAAAAAAACAGTGCTATTTTTTTTTCTGTAGCTTTTCACTATTTCTATTAAATTTCATTGATTTCATTTCTATTTTCTAAAACCAATTATTCAATTTTCTATATTTTTTCTACCTATTAGCATTTGAAATTCAGAAAAATTGCGCAAATCGACACCATTTTAACAGATTATAAGGCACCAGAGGTAATATCTTTTCTTTTTTGTCACTTTTAATAACATGATTATACATACATAATTTTTATTTCAATTAATTTTTTTCAATAAATTATTTCTTTTAATTCATTACTTATTTAATTGTACATAGACTGCTTATATTACAAAATTGAAATTTAGATAAAGATACTTATAGATTCTTTTTTGCTGTTGCATTAATTTTTAATTTACCAAATTTTCTAGAAAGATCATTTTTTCCGTTGAAGTTTTCATAGTTCAAAGAATATGACTGACTGACTTAGAGGTGAAAGTGAAAAAGGATTTTTTTCAGAATTGTATCGTTTTACTTCTTTGCGTCTTTAATTGAAAAGTTAAAAGCTTTTACTTGCCCTAGCAATTGAGATATTTCATACATAAAAATGTGTTCAACAACAGAAAAAGGAACATTAAACTTTTTGCCATGTTAAATGTATACGATTTTCTAGTTGCCTTGTCAGATTAATGGCTTCTAAAAATATCTAGTAAATACTTTGTGGAAACTTAGTTTTATTATCTTTAACAATTTTTTTTAATCTCAAATTTTTATAAACATATAATTTATATTATATTCTAAACCCTTATTTAAATTTTCATTGTGCTATGTATTTCTCTAATTTTATATTTATATTTTTATATTTTCATTTATATCGCAATAAAAAAAAGCCAGGTGCACTTTAAGAATATTTTCACCATTTCTTAATTTTGAAGCTAAACTTTAATTGTAAGTGCAAATAATTTTCATTTGTAATATTGAAAGTATATTATAATCATACTCAGCATAAAAAGTAAATTAATAATTTTAAATTATTTTTTATACCACGATCAGCAAAATTTTAAATAGTCCTGGATGAAATATGTGTAACAATGAAAGCGATTTAAATTTCATTTTAACAATAAATTGTAAAATGTACTTATAATATTTTTTAAAAAGTCGTTTAAAATGGAAATATTAGGTGGCAAAATGTTTGAATCGCTGAAAAGATAATCATTTGAATTTTAAGATCAAAGATAAAGATGCGATTTGAATTTGAAGATAACATTTTTGTTGTAATATTTTTACAAATTATCGCAGAAAAATCGCTAAAACTTAAATTTTAAATCGCTAAACTTAAATTTTAAAGAAATCATATATTAACTTTTTTCCTTTAATATGATTTAGTATATGAACATCTTATATTTATAGGTATGTGAAAAATATATATCTCAAAATTTTCTTGGTTATGATAAAGAAGGTTGTCCAGTTTATATGTCTGCATTTGGGAATATAGATAGTAGAGGTAATAAGTAGTAAATGGTATAAAAATTATTTAATTTCATTTTATTACGTACTATTTACATTATTTTTTTGTTGAATGGATTAAAAATAATAATAATTTGTTAAATTTATTGAATACAAGATTAACGTTTCTTTGCAGTTAATTTAATTTAATTATTGAAAATATTTTATCGTGTTACTTTTATTCAAATATAACATTTGGTTCTTATTTTTTTATATCTTTCTTTTCAACTTAAAAATTTTCCTTTACATGAAATGCACATTCAAGATATTAGAGTTTGTTAATAAATAAAATAAATCATACATTATCTCGGACTCTCCCAAAAATATAACTATCAACAAATATGAATTTGTTATTCAGCTATTACATATTTCGTATTCAGTTCCCCGTATCAAATTCAAATATTTTGCAATGTAACTTTTGGGTTAAACGTATACAGAAAAATTCAAATACCCTTTGGATTCAATGCTAATTAGTACATTAAAAGAAATAGTCTGATTTTGAATTTATGATATACAACTTAACTCCAAAAAATAATCTTTTTTAGATGTTGCTGTATTGTAAAGATGGGAAAAAATATCTTCTATGTCATCCCGAAATTGTATAGCCGAATCCACATACAATTATCATTAATATTACAGAAATATACCTCGTGTCAACATTATCAAATATATATAATTAAAGTAATATTTTGCATAATAATACAAAGTATTTCTTTTGCATTAAACTATAATTTTGAAAGTGCATAAAAATGGATTAATTTGAAGGAAAAAAATATTTTTTAAAATTATTTTGCCTTGAAAGTAAAAAATAGATACTTTTTTAAATTTATATAACAAATCAAAATTTTATTCGAAAGCTCTCAATTTATTGAATGTGCTAATATCAAACTGAGAAGTCCGATAAAATCTGGTGTAATTATAAATTTCCTTAGAATTTTTATTATGTTGTAAAGTCAATAACCAAGAATAATTCTACGTAAATGTGAAAAGAAATTTTTAATAAAAGTTTTTATTGACTGAAAAAAGATCAAAACTTATTTTTCCATGTTTCATGTTTATCTAATACATTAAAAATATTAATTTTAATACATTGTTCTTTTTTCTGTTACGCTTTATATAGGTGTTTTCAGATCTGCAAATAAAGTAGATATCTTAAAATGTTGTCTCCAAGTAATTGAAAGAGGACTTTATCAAACAAAGCTTCAGATGTTAAAGGTAACTGCAATTTTAAATTTTCTGAATATGACTGAATTTTAACTGCTTTTATTTATGTTCAAAAACAGATTCTGAAAAAATATATGTTTAAAAGAAAGTTTTCTTGTCTTATAATTTGGCAAATTAATGCCAGACATAATTTGTTTTAATATTGTTAATTAAATCGTTTTATTTCATGACATATTATTGAAATATATATTAAATGTATCACAATTTCTTGCTATCTTACCAACTAAATGCTATAAGCACAAAATATTGTATGTATTTCCCCAATGTTTTCAATATTCTGAATATAATATATCGTAATGATATCTTGTTGTTATTACAATACAATGCTGTTGAGTATTTCGCGCAATTATACATAAAAATCTTTAAGCAATTCAAATTTTAAATTAATATAAAAATTAATTTTAAACGATTTTCTTAATATTTTATTAGTTCTAAATGATTATCTTCTGCATTAAAAATAATTTACAAATAATAAAAATAACAAATTGTCCCTTTGTTGCAAAACCCTTTATTATTTTAAAATTATGAGAATTTGTTTATAATAAAACAAAGTCTAAAATGTATAGATTTTATATATTTTTTCATCGGCTGCATGTTTATAAATTTTTGAAGTGTTGATTTTAAAGTTTCTTTGACATTTTTCTTGTTTTGGAACTGGTTGATAAGATTTAAATAAATAACATAAATTTTATGGCGTTCATAAAAGATTATTCCATAATATTAACATTTTCCTGTTTCACCATGAATTAAAAACTAAATGCAATAATTAAACACATTTCTAATATCTGCCAGATAAGGATCGATTTATTCTATTATTTTTTAACAAGCAAACGATCACTATCAACTATACAATAACATTTTTCACTAATGACACATAATTTGAATATCATTTTAAACTAATTTAGCTTTCAGAAAGAACAGTTAAACTTTCTCTTTCCATTGTCTATATGACTTAAACTTTGTTCACTTCTATCTGTCTGAACTAATTATATTGAAACAATACTTCTTTACAGAAAAGACTGTTTCGCTTGATCGTGTTTCGCAATAGTTTATGATTTATTATATTTTTCTCATAATTATAATTATTATAATATGTGTATTGCTTATAGGCTTCTAAATGCAGTAGAAATGAAAGATAATCAAGCATTCAATTGTTTTATTTGCCACCAAATTATTTCTAAAGCTATTTTCAACCTTGGAATATAATATTTATTTCAATTTCATTTTAATTTTTAAGATACGCTTGATATGTAGTTTTGGTTCTAATATAATGCTCATTCAATTATTTTATTTCATTTCAATTTGTACAATCTGTTTGGAAACTGAAAGAGAATAAAATGACGAAATCTTATTCAATCTTATGAATTGTACAATATTTGTTTCAAGAGATAGAAGAGCCTCAGTGAGTATAGGGGGCATTACTTTGTAGTCCGATTCTATATTATGTACCACATGATTTACAGGAAAATCAGAGGAATCTAATATTTTTTGTAGGCTAGGCTTGGAACTTCGTAGACTAACTACCGGAGTAGATCTCGTATTCTCCATATGATCATTGTTCTAAAGAATGTGGTGCGTTCCAAATACAGCTGTATAATTTCGAAACGTATCGCTAATTTTATTAAATTTTATTATTTCGATAAAAGCCCTTTTTTGAAATCGCCGGATTTGCAGAAGTAAAAAGAATAATCAGGAAATTTTGAACCAATTACTTATGTTACAAGATCGTTAAAAAGTCCTTACCATAATAAAGTATATCATTTTTTACAAAATTTTGCATAAGTTGCTAATTTATAATCAAATTATTTAAAAAAATAGTTGAATACTGAGATACGTGGCAGATAAATTTTTATTTAGATTTTTAACAATTTTAGTATTGAAATTTGCATGTGAAGTGCGTAAAACCATCAAGACTCATGGTGCTAATATTATTTTCATTATAACATTCAAATGTTAAGTCATATTTACAGAAAGAAATCAGATGTTCAGTGATTTATGAATGATATGAGGTGTTATCATTTATATGAGTCAAAATAAGTCGCTCAGATTTGCCGTTACTTTTATTTTTGGGATTTGGCATTTGATAGAATATAAATTAAAATTATTTGTAAAAAAAATTGTAAGTATTTTATGATATGATTTATTAATTCAGAATTGTTATTTTAAATTGAAAAATGCGTGGTTTTCTTTTATGTCAAAAATGATCACAAAACTGAAATATAAACTTTCTTTTTTATTTTTGTTTTTCTAAAGCTAGGAAAACCAATTACTCAGTGCGTGTATATCTATGATATGGACAAAATGACCTTAGCGAAAGCCACTGACAGATACAGTAAGAACTGATTTCTTTTTAATATTGTAATCGTAAATTATAAAAACTGCCCTTTTCCCAAGAGCTAACAATACGCATCTTTTAAATGTAGAGGAAAGAACAAATATAAATTAAAAATGCATATGAATGCATAATAAACCATTAAATTATTGACGAGGAATCAATTTTTAATTCAATTCAACATATTTCTGAAACTTTCATTCTGATACTTTATCTAGAATGCTCGATATAATGTTTATATTTATACGAATTGTCTCAGTATCAAGATATCATCAACTTGCAATAAAGTAGAGAGCACTTTACGATCTGGAATCACAAGGCAGTTTAGAATCGAAAAGAACAATTGATGATACTAAACGAAATTTTAGAAATTTAGCAGAAAAACAGCTGGTAATATGTCAGCATATATCATCTGAATTAGTATCAAGACTTTAAATGAAATTTGCAGATTTTTATCAACTTTTGAACGAAATTTATTTAAATGAGGTTGGCCTGTTTGTAAATAACTTCAAAGCATAAAGAGCTAGATGAATAAAAATCATCTAGTAGGTTTATCAACTAAAATGCAAGTTCTTACGAAATTTTAAACTAAAATCTCACAATGGGTTGATTTGTCTGCCTATTTTGTCAATGCAATCTCATTAAAGCAATAGCTTAAATCAATGACATTCATTATGTGATTATAACTGTAGTTCCATATAAAATATTGATTCCAATCGGTCTGAGAAATGGCATTTAAAATATATATTCATATGATCCACTTATTGAAAATGCTGAATCCATGCCAAAAATCTATATTTCATCCATATTGTTCGTCAAAGCCAAAGGGTATTTAGAGAATTATCCAAAGTTCACAAATTTATATGGAGAGAGGGTGTAGGTCTTTATTTACTTAATAATATGCAAGAACGTTTCGGGTAGACCATTCCTGCTGGTTTATAATTAGTTGCTTAGAATCACGAATAAAAGAAATTGAAAAATGATAATTATACGTAGAAGAATTTAAAGTGAGTATAAAATAATTCAAGATTGTTTCATTTCATGTACATAGATTTTTAAAACTTATTACTTCTCGGGATTTAATACACTTTGCAGGTATCGAGCATTTTTTGATAGCGGTCAATATATTTCAAGACAACTATCCTGAACTGTTGAAATCTGTGTATGTCATAAATGGTAAGTATCTTTAATATATATTTTGTATTTCAATTTGTTATTTATATATTTTCTGTAAATAATTTATTGCCTGTAATCTCAATGTATATTACTATCTATCTCAATATATATTATTATCTAAAGCTTTTCCTTCTATTTTTCTGGCTTTAAAGTTAGTAGGATCATTATATTATGCAACACTCATGTAATAAGTGACTTCTAAATGTAAACGTAAACACAAATGCAATTCGAATTCTTGTTTTTATAAATTTAAAAACGTAATAACAACAGTTTTAAACTTAAAAATGAAAAGCTGAGTTGATCCAGCTATACACTGAGAGTTGAGTTGTTACAAAATAAAGCGTGAGTATCTCGTGACAATGCTACAACTGAATTATCTTTTACACTCATGTAGCTCATGTGGAAGAGTTTGCTTTAAAATTCAACATATTTGAATGAGAATTTAATTCTTTTAAAATTCAGAATTCGTTTGTACTGTTTTATTGTTTATTATCTCATTAATTTTCAAATCATAATGTTTCTGTCTACATATATCAAGATGAAACTTAAAACTGTGTCATGATATTAAATATTCTTTATAAGAAAAGATATTGAGTATCTAGACTCATACCATCAGTGGTGTCAACAAATGTCCAAATGATGGTAAATATGGTAAATATCTAAGAAAAAAATTGATATAAACAATGCACATAAATTCCTCACGATAAAAATTTGTAGCAAATTTTATTTTTAATATAATAACATGCTAAAATATGATATTTTTTTAATGTTTCTTCAATTTTAGGTATATGAATCTGAAAAAGACATACCCGAATGAACTAATGACGCTGTTATATACCATACATTAATTTGAAACTTTTTTTAAACATTTGCTTAATAAATGTTATAATACTGAATTCCAAGCTTTCATTCATCTTCTGACTCAAAAGAAGAAATAAACCAAAACCTGAATTCAATCACAACTTACCATTTATTATTTTTTTAATTTTGTTTCCCCCTTAACTGCAAAAAGAAAAGAAAAAGCAGTTCCATAAATACTTGATCAAGTCATTGTAAGCAACAAAAAAAATTAACGACTTCAAATAAATAATGGTAAACAAGATTACAGCTCATTAATTGCTGAATTTTCTTTATTACATTCTTAATATGAAAATTAAAGGAAAACATTCTTTAAATTCTATTGCGATTCTAAAATTGCAATAATATATATTATACTTATGCACAGATTTAAAAAAAATTAAAAAATTAAGAATATATTTTATTTATATTTGTCAATAACCTCAAATTATTGACAATGTTATTGATTAAAAATAAGTAATTGAGTTAAAGAAATTCCAATAAGTAAACATATACAAAATAAAGAGACCATATGTTCAACTGATGATTGTTACATCAACGAAGATAGTAAAAAGTTATTATGATTTTTTTAGTACCACCATTTACAAAGTAAACGAACTTCGTAAATAATTGAGAAAAATTGAATTCTTCCTTAATTTTTTTAAAATTACAATAATAAAGATAAATAAACATAATCATAAACTTTTTGGGCTCTGCCGTAGCCTCACACAAGAATCTCGGATACGTGACCCAGTTCCATGGAAATTCTGAGATGTATTTGAATCTTGTTGACATTATCATATTTAGAATCTGATTAATCATCGTGTCTAACAATGAACTTTCTATTCATCCGTAATCCACCGGAGATTGACAGTATACTTTCATTTCTTATTTCGTAAGTTTCCGGTAGCGGACTAGTTATTATTGATTGACGATATGCATTTAAAAATTATATTATTTTATCAATGAATCTTAATTTGAAAATAGCTAAATAATGCAACTAAATGCACGCAGTCTTATCGCAATTTTATAAAGCTTTTTTTTGTCAGCATATCAAAGAAATCTGACATTATAGATTAAACAAAAAGGACTCAAATATATACTTGGCCCTTAACAAGTTAAATTTACAGAAACAAAATATTTTTTTCTGATGCTTTATAGAAGGTGAAAAACTGATTAATATTTCTCTTCCTTGGCCCATGATTCGAAATTACAAGATTAGTTGCAAAATAACCATTGTATTTTTCAGATAGGGATTATAATTTAATTAATTAAATTGAAATCTGCAGATTTGTGCAGTTAAATAAATATTTATTCGCTTTAAATAATTATTATTAAAGGTTTGTATATTTTCGTTAGAAAAATGCTGCTTTGATTATTTAATGTTTACGCTGTTAAGTGTTGAAAACATCTGCTTTATCAATAGCTTCAAGGTATTTTACAATGGTATTTCCACTCGTCAAGGCTATACTTACTGGATCCATACTCGGAAAAATGAGAATCTTTGGTACAGGTATGGGAAATTTTACTATTTGAAATATTTTATTAATGCGAGCTTTGCTATAAAAGTGCTACATTTTTGTTTTTGTTTTATTAAATTTTATCTTGAAGCTATTCCGCGATAAATTATTGCTTTCAAAAAATATTTTTTAAACTTATAGATAAAACATTTTCATTATAAGACAAAAAAGAGTGTACTTTCTACAAAAAATATACTAATTGTAGAAATTCATTCTTTTATTTCATTAATTTCCTGTTAACAAACTGGCATCGTTATGAAAAATTGCCGAAATAAATATATCAGTATAATGCAACTAATATATTTATTTTTAAATTTTGTTTTCGTAATTCTTTGCACGCATTAAAACTTCAATGCAATATTCCCCGATACTTATAAACAAAGTTTAATTATATTAAGAAAGGTCAATTACATTATGATAAGGAAAATTCTTTTAATCCATATCTAATTCAATTCAAGGATAAGTGACAATGTGTTACTATTTGTCATTCATAGCAGCATTCATAACAATATATTAAACACCCTATTCATATTTTCTTTGCTGCATAAATGCTCCATCCGAATAATTCAAACTTTAGTAGAAATATTTAATATAAATCAGATAATTTTAATATTACAAAACAATCATAAAAATAATAATAATTTTTATATATCGGGACTAACTTAAATAAATGAATTTGTAAAAAATTATTCGTAATTTGGCTTTCATGCAACACATGTTTATTTTTTTCATAATATTCATTAAAATCGCAATTTAATACAATTGAAATTTATCGATTTAAATTCTTTCTGTAATTTCAACATTTTCTATTACATAAAAATTTATTTTTCATAATTTATGAAATATGCATATTTATGAAATTAACTTTTTATTTAAATCCGTTTTGTCATTTCTTCTGCAATTCAATAATACGACAAAGACGAAATAAATTTTTTTCACAGATAATTTTTATATCCTGTATAATTTCTCATACTTTCAGAACGAATACACAAGCTTGAATAAAGCAATTTAAATTAATCGTACTGAATTGCAATGCTGGGATTGGAATTTTTTTTCTTTTGCAGCTCTTGAAATCCACAAGAAAATATTGCAGATTGCCTACAATAAAGTTTCATAAAATGTTAAGAGGTTTTCATTTCTAAATTAACGTTTATTTTCAACATACAACTTAATATATCCATTCAGTTTGCTGCTGCAGATGTTATACCTGCAATGCTATAAAGCTCTGGAAAGGTTACTATTCAGACTTTAGAAAATCTGGGAAACTATAAATTTAATAAGGCAAAAGATTCTTTTACAGCACATCTTTATTAAGGTTATTCGAAGGAATCTAAATGGTCAGATTTCAAAGTTAGGATACTTGAATCAATTGGTCATATTCTGGCAATTTGTATTTGAACGTTGTCGCAATATGGCAGAAAATACAATCTTTGGATATCCCTTGTTTATGAAAGGTGATAGTAAGCATTTACAGATGCATAGCATCTGCAAGTATGAAAATTTGCAGAATTTTTCCAAATTATTTGCATTGGAACAAATAGCATATTATTTAATATCATTACATATTATTGGTATTATTGCCAATACCAATTCTCGTTTCAGGACTTTATAACTCATATTTTTAAATCTCTTGCATATCCTGGTTCCGTGGCTTAACATTTTAGAATCGACCGAAAAATTAGAATAATAATTACAAATAGAAATTAGTTTACCGTTCGATAAATTCTGGTTCCTTACTAAGTTAGTATTTCTTTATAAATATGATGATATATTTATAGTTTTTAAACAGGAATCAGGGAAGTTCCCTGTTCTTTAAGATTTTCTATATTGTTGTGTGAAATTTTTTTCAACACATACTAAGTTTATTTAATGAGTAACAGGTCATTTAGTCACATTTTCATAAAGTTACCTTTAATAAATTCTTTCATGTTAGTCTCAACTATATCATTAATGATTCTTGGGCTTTTTTAAGATCCTCTATTCTTAAAACTATTTCTCAATAAATGTAAAAAAATATGTATCTAACAGTCATTTCAGGATCTTGGGACTTTGTACTTCATTAATAGGTGGTACGTAGAAAGAGGAGCAGTTATCATTACTCTAATTCCGCAATTAATCTGAATTCACTCTTTTACTCTTAATAAAAACGTCTCTTTTCATCGATTCTTCCTCCTTTTTTGACGAAATAAACGCAAAGCGTGGAGGGTTTTCGAATTTGAGAATGAACAGTACTGAGAAACTTCATAGTTTAATAAGACAAAATTATAACTTATAAGTAAAAAGTAAGAGATACTACTTAAATTATAAAAATCAGCATTTTAAACTACTTCTCTATCAATATAAAAAATAATAATAATAATTCTCTAATAAATAATTCTATAAATTTCTACTTTTCTATTTCATAAAAATGAACCTATACAGCTGTTTCTCTACGAATTTTATGTAGGATTTTGATTAATGCCATTTAAAATAAAAATGTAGAAAATATTAGTCTTCGAATTACAGGTAACATTTTAACGAATCCAGCGATCTTACAAAACAATACAAAAATTAACCATTACTCTTCTAAGACAAGCCAATCAATAATCAGTCTTTAAATATATCACCGTACAAAAAAAAATTGTTATAGATGTTCTACAGCATAGTTTTCAAACGTCTGCCCTAATGCACGTTTCCGTACAATGTGATATTAATTAGATCTGAAGTAAGAGCTCAAGTGTTTCATCTAACATTTCTGAACCTTTGATTGTCGATGAAAAGAAGAAATGATTACAATATTTCTAGAATAAACATTTTACAATGTTCCAATATCAGCAATTTTAAGAACATTATTTAAAATAATACAATGCAAGAAAAGAACAATCGTTCTACATCAAGACATTCTGCTATCGCGCCTATCTCATTATTTTTTTGTCAAAGAAAAATTAAATTTATAGAATAAATTAAAATAAAAAATAAATTAATAAAATAAATAAATGAATTAAATTTATAGAAGTAGACCTCAATTCTTGTATTTTAATTTATGCCTTTAATACTTAATCATAGATGGATGGAAAGAAGAATTCTTGAAAATAATGGATGCAGAAGAGTTACCTGCCTGCCTTGGAGGAAAGAAAACGGATCCAGATGGAAATCCGCAATGTAATAGCATTGTAAGTAACGATGTGTTTGCTTTGTAAAAATTTTACAATTACAACATCTTTATTCCTTTATAATGCAGTTTAATTCAATAAATAAGTAAAATCTGTAATTAAATTTGCAAATAAATCAGTTTAATTCCTTCTCACTGTTAGTAAGATATTATTTTATCACTAAAATAAATATTTCTTTTGAACGAATAACAAAATATTTATTTAATTTTAAAATATAATTCCGATTCAACAAAGTTTTCCACTATAATTTTTATATTTCTATAATCTAATAATACAATGGAGATTCAGACTCAAGCTGAATTTAGGCAAAATTTTCAAAACTTTAGAACATTTTTTTAGGGGTGGTGGTGAAAAACCATCAACATCTACTAGAAGTGGTCAAATACTATTTTACCATGCGTTAAATAGCAATCTATTGTAACAAATACATTGTAACTTTACAGATGCTTTTAAAGTAAGAAAATTGCATTACTATTACTGACGTCTAAATTTTAAATCTTATACATCTAAATATTTAAAAAAACCTGTTGACAAAAAAATTCAAATATATCATATATTAATTACCATGGTATATTAATCAAAATTTGTATTTCGGTTACCTTTTATCATGAGAAACTTATTCATTGCATTAAAAAAAAGTGGTTGCCGTAGGAAATGTAAACGACTCTACAGTCTTAATTAGGTAAAGTATTACTTCGAAACAATTTAGAAACATAATATTTGGATACTGCATTATTACCTTTAAAATGATAAACTTTAATTTTATAAAACTATGACCGACAACTTAATAAAGCTGGATGGCTCCTTTTTTCCCGCGATTGCTCATTTTTGTTTCACATTTAACACTGTATTTAATTTCTTTACTTCAAATCTCTTAGAACACATTACATTTCAATGTCGATTCAATGTTTTTTATCTGTTTATTTATTTATTTTTAAAATAGGTAAGAATTATACCATTATTAATATTATCCTCTTTTTTTTATAATAATGAAAATTATTAATGAAAGATAAAGAATGTTTCCATCTCTTATAAAGAATGTAAAAGAAACGCCTCCCATAATTGCTATCAAATGAATATTATGATAATAATATCCTATTATCATTCAATAAATGGTACATGAAATATTTAAGTAATCTCATTGTAAGTAATTTTCATAATTATGGTAAAATAATTACGAAATTCACCCTAAAACTAAAATTATTATTTCTTTTTTCATCACAGGTATTGTAGAGATCACAAAATATTCATATGTTTAATTAATAAAAAATAGCATTTTCTATTTTTATTTTTGTTACAGATTAATTGGGCTGGTACAGTACCCGAACATTACTTCAAGACTAAAGATGTTGAAAATTTCGCAAAGCTAAATGGTGTAAAGAAAGTAATTATACCTAGACAAGCAAGTTTTGAAGTGAAAGTGGAAGTAAATCGCCCTGGACTGATGCTAGAGTGGGAATACGAAGTGGCGTGTCATGATATTGGTTTCAAACTTTTGTTTGAAGAAAAATGTCATAATGGAACTGAAACTCTAGAAATTATTCCAGTGGAGAAATTTGAAACAGAATATGAGCCATTAAGAGGATCCATCATTTGTAAAAAACAAGGAAATTGTGAGTATAATGAATTTTACATTAAAAACTATTAATGATTTATTATTAATATTATTTAAATATATATATATATGTATATATATAAATTTCTGAAAAAAAATTGTACGACCTTTTTTTTTGTCAAATCGTTATTTTTTTTATTTGAGTTCTATTAATTAGTTTCATTTAAGATTTTTATGTCGAAATTAAATGCATATTCAATTACGTAAATAAAAATATAAATTAAGAAGTGTAAAATATATATTTGCTTATTTAACTAATAAACTAAGTATTGAAATATTTTGTAATTTTAATCTGTAAATTGCTCAAATATTTAATTGAAAGAATTTTTGCTATATATACCTTTGATACCTTAAACGTGTTTCTTTTCCATTAGTGTGTGTGGAGAGAAAGGAGAAAATTTGCTACTGAAAAATGTCAGAATATTTGGAATGGACTGTTTAAAAATATGACTTATGAAATAATTATTTTATTGAGAAATCATTATACAGAATTTTATTTAAACAGGAAACTGTAGGTTAAAATGCATCATCACAGATGAAATATATCAAATTAATGTAAATATTTATTCTTCTTCAACTGTTAATGCATTCTATCAATAAAATGCTTATTACGAATAATAAATGAATGAATGAATAATGAAATAATTGAAAAATAAGACTAAACAGATTTGATAATAATTGCCTGACTTCACAAAAAGACAAATGACCTCTTCTTGACAAATGAACTCTATCCAAAACTTCTTTTATGTTTTCATAATATAATCAATAAAAAAAAATCACTCTAGTATTTTTAGCTCTTTGCTATCAATTTCTTTTCATCAGTAATTATTCGTAGTATATTAATATTTTTATTATAAAAATGATTATCTTAAAGACAACATGCTCTGTAGGAGAGTCATGATGAAAAACGACTTTTACACTTTGAAACAAACCATTAAATCATATCTGTTTCGCTGTAGCCAGACAAAGGCAGACCAATTTAATTTGAACATTTTGAAAGAAATTGTATTTTACAAAACATTCAATGTAATTATTTGCTTATTATTTCTTCTGCAGATATCATCGTTTTCGATAACACCTACAGTTGGTTTAAATCTAAGGAAGTCTATTACCTAACTTGTCTCGGAAGCCCTAAAGAGAAATCTAATGCCTTGCTTTAATTGAGATTATCAACATTTTTTTTGTATATTATCTTATAAATTTTGGTATTTTTTTCAATAAATGTAATATTTTGATCATCTTTATTAAAACATTACTACATTTACTTTTTGTCATTGTCAGATTTTACTCATCTAGGCATTTGAATCAAACATCATTTAGTAATAAATTTTCAAGATTATTATTTCTAATAATTATCTTCAGCTTAATTCCCTTTATAATATGATATTTAAATATAATACAATTATCCGTAAGCATTAAAAGTTGATTAAAAATCTTTTGTAAAAGAAGAAACTGAAATAACTTTTATATTTTTGCATCAAGTTGAAAACTATTTTCAGTTCCGGCAATGTGATGATTTTCTGAAAAAAAATCATTCTATGTTATTGCTATAAGTGTGGAACTTTCTGTTTTAAAATAGCTAAAATTTGATAAATATATAAAAAAAACTTATAAATGCATAAGTATTAATATTTACAAGTATTTAATTTTTTTTTAAATCTATATTCTTACTAAAACTTATGTTTCATTTTCTGAAGATTTTACCGTGTATCTAGTTTCGGAAACGTTTTGAAACTATTCATTTATAATATTATAAATATGCAAAAAAATATAATAATATTAAAAGATAGCTCTCAAATTTTAGAGTAATTATAAGAATTTGAATCCAGTTTTTTATACAAATTGTTATGATAATTAAAATTGAACATTTGAATAATTAATTATTAAACATATCTTAATTGGTTATGTTTCAAATAATGTGAAGAATTATAGCATAACTTAACTTTAAACTTAGATAAATAAATAAAAATCTTATATCTCTAAATACATAACTTTATTTTATAATTTTAAACGAGCAATTCTTGTATATATACAAATTTATTTATTCCGCGTATCTCGGAAACTGCTCTACATAGGTGCCTTTCCTAAAAAATGTGATTTTGCATACAAGAAAATTTTTTTTATAACTAACTATTAGATCTTTTTACTGTCTACTCTCATGCTGACAATGTCATATAACGCCATCTCGGACCCGATTTCACCATGATAAAACTGAGTGTAAGTTCACAAGTATAAGCAATGATAGATAAACTGTAAAATGAATGCTGTAATATAGCAGATTGTTTCGAATAATACTTTAAACTAAGTGCATTTATGTTTTTTTTTTTGTTTAAATGACCAGTTCATATGCAGATAATATTGAAAAATATTCATATGTAATCAGTATATGATTCATATCTAAATATTTTCTCCGAAAAAATGCGATTTTACAAACAAAAAAAAATGTCGAGAAAAGCTGAGTTTTCAAGATATTAATAAATTTAAAACTATAGAGAAGTGAGTACATATATCAATTTGTAAAATTTTCCTAAACTTTTGCAATCTCTTTTTTTATGAAAAATAATATATATTATTGTAATCTACTCTTAAAATTGAAATCAAGTGTAGTTTACAATTTTTAAAATATTTGATTACTTCGGTATTTTTTTTACCAGCAGAAACATCAAACATCTACTTTGCTTTTTTGAAGTGTCTTTTATGGAGAATATGCTTATTCCATTCACAAGATCTGTTGCCGATGTTGCTATTGCACTATTCACATTATACCAATACATTTGTTCATTAAAAGCAAGTTACATTTCTTGAAACAATTTGAAACATTTTTCTTCTTTGAAAGTCATATTTTCATAATCCAAAATCAATTCATTTAGTGAATTTGGCGCAAGGAATTCTTTAGAACTCCTAAGACTTTTTTTAATCAATATCATTATCCTTCTATTTCAGACGATAATTATAGATGGTTCATTTATGTCCAGTTTCTGAACAACTAGAGATAAGCATATACATTATAAAATATACAAAATATAAAGATATATACATAAAATAAAGATTATTAATGCATATACATAATTACAAGATATTTAAGTATGGGGAAAATATAAATAAATAGTTGTGATTTTGATGCTATTAAAAGATGAATTAAAATTCTGCAATAATATTTATTACTTAATAAAAAAAACTATCCGAATACGAAGTCGATTGCTCTGTTAATTCCAATTAAAAGTAAACTATGAAATTTGGTCATTCTAAAACATAATTGAATTCAAAACAAAAGCGCAGCATTTACAAAAAAATATGAGTAAATGCGTCTTGTGAAACAAGTAGATTCCGGATTATTTATTTATATGTGGGGTCTCCATTCGAAAAGTGACACTATATATAATTTATTAACCTTAAAAAATGAAATATACATCCAAATGAGCAAAAGTTTTAACTGAAGCATAAAAAATTATATTTTAAGTCGTTTGTCAATAAATATATGCAGAAAAATTTCTGCAGTCTTATTTTCATATAGTCCCTCGTTCTTTAAATTACTTTCAGTAAAATAATTTTGGAATCAATGTTTGCGAAAGAAAACGGCACTCTTTTGTGGCTGAAGTTGCCTGAGGTAAGAAGAGCTTTTGAATATCATTATTATAGAGCAATCAATAATCATTAAAAAAATTCTTAGCATCTTTGTTTTCAGCTATTTAAGTGGTCTTGAAATTTAAATTGATACTCAAAGCTTTATAAATCGATACTTTAAGGAACATATGGAACATTTTTGTTCTAAATGTTAATATAACTAACTTATTTTATTAAATATGATTAACATGATCGAAAACTATACAAAAAATTACCAATATTTTTGCAGTTTGTTTAAGGAATGAACATCATAATTTTTTTCTTTATCATTTATAGCACATTTTAAAATAGATCAGTATAATCGATCTAATCGGTTCCCGATCCTTTCTATCGGTTTCATGTGTATATCTATTAAAAATGTTCCCAAAATAAAGAATTGTATTTCAGGTAATTTGAGTCAATAAATGTTTAGATGAATTACAGAGTTTTAAATTCTCATACAGACCTCCGGTCCTATGATTCTTATGTAATAAATTATTTTTTAGACATTTATAAAAAAAGTTTCCTTCTTTTGTGACGTAAATAGATCTCAGTTATTTCATTTTTATTTTTATAGAATAATCGCATGACACATATTTTAACTACAAAAAAAGGTTACACAATATCCATAAAATTGTAATATTGATTGATTCTCATATTCTACGCTCATATTTAAAAAACATTTCTTTTGTTTAAAAAAAAGTTTCTGTGTTAATTGAAATTTACTCACTTTTGCTTCAACTTAAAGATCAAATTTTAGAATAGATGACAGAAAACTAAAATAATGCATAATAAAATGAAAAAAACGATGTAAAACTTGTATAAAAGTATGAGTTATATGACTACAAAAATTTGAAATTTAAAAAATATTGTAAAATTTCCGCTTTTACCATTAATTTCTCCAAAAATAAAATTTTAAGTGTAATGAGTAACTCTCTACCTAGCTTTGAGCAGTTTATTTATTTCAAATGACTCGGTCAAAAATGTTTGAAACAATATTTGTTTCGTATTATATTTAGAGGAATTAATGCGCAAATATGTGTTTTGAATTCATTTTCTGAAGAATAAATATTTCACTTTGATTAATGATATCTGGAATACAATTCAAAAATGTTGAAAATTAATGAAATTCAATATGTATATATCACAAACTTTGAGGATTTATCATAATAGACATCTGATTATAAAATAGCTCCATTTAAACATGTTTTACAGTCACATACAGTTCAGAACATAGAAAAATACTGACAAAAATCATAAACGATAACTCCATTAAAATACTTATTTATTAAAATAGTTCTTATATTTGGTATATCATATTTGAAATAGTTTGAAAACTAAGTATTTCCTTTTTTACCTTGTGTTGCTTTCCTTAACGATGAAATATTTGTTAAAATTTCATTAACTAAGCAATTTTTTACAAAACATAATAGTAATATATGTATATCTTTTATTCTGGTTATTATATTTTAGGGATGTTTTGTCGCCTGGCAATATAATGGGGGTTTTTTTATGTCTCCAAATCATTTTCAAACCTAGATGCATACTTTCAAATGTCTTATGCATAAATGTAAAACTGTGATGAATGCATATTGCCTTAACATATGCGCGATAACAATAATTTTTAACTAATAACGCGGCTAAAGAATATTCCTTTGGTACACTTTAGAAATAAAGGAATCTTTTTTTTTTCAATAAAATGTATATCTTTGCCAAATTTCCTATTTAAATAATATAAGTTTAAAATTCTTTTTATCATAAGGAAAATTTGCACTTTACACTCTACACTTTTAAACGTCTAAAAGTCATACATTTCTGAAATATTAATAAATTCGAAAAGAAGGAAAAGAGTATCATATTAATGAGTTTATTCGATTTTATCTGATTGATCTTCTATCAGTGTGTATATGTAAGATAAATATATTTAATTCTAAAGTAAATATTTCCAAAGGGTAATAAAGTTTCATACAAAATAAATTTCTATATCCCATTTTATTTTGATTTTGATATGTTTCTATTCATATGACTATGAATTACGTTGTGAAAATCTGTGACAATGAATCATGAAATGTTTTTCAAAAAGCACGTAATTTAAAGAAAGATGAATTGCTAAATTTTTCTTAAAACAATGAGAAATAAAATGCATTTGCAATAAAATATAATACTAATTGTTTATTAAGAAATAACTTTCCTCATCTTACGTAAGGCAAGTATTCTTTTTTTAATATTTTCCACAAACATAATGTCGAACAATGAAATAAAATTATAGACACTTAAAGCATTTCCAGAGGAATAATATATTTGGAAAATGTTAATTTAAAAGAAAAAGATTTTATCGAAGTATTTGCATATAATGAAACATTATTTCGTCTTTATTATTTTCGTAGAATCTATTTATAAAGTAGGAAAAAATGTTAAAAATACCAAATGCCCTTTTTCGGATTCAAATGGCAAAAAAATTAGAGCTAAAAACTTGTCTTATTTTTCATTAAGTGTGAGGGAAAAAATATCTGCTCTGCTATTTTGTTGCGTGATTTTTTTTAATTTGAAACAAAGTTGCTGTGTTATGAAAGATAGTTCCAAAAGGTAAGAAGTGTTTCACTATTAATTAAATTGGTAAGTTTTTAGAATATAATTTTCGGAATAAGAACACATACAAGATTATATATTTAGAATACAATTTTCTGAACATTTACATTTACTAATAGTATATTTTATTGCTTTCTAATTAAGGTTAATTAATTAGATTGAAATTATGAAATAAGATTTTAGTGTTTCTTTCCTATCATTTACGAAAAATACTACAACTTATTTTATGCATATCAATTTACATACAATATTTACATATTGATTAGATTCTTTCTAGAACTAAAGTACATAATTTTGCAAATTTTTTGTAACATCAATCTTTCTTTTATAAATTGGACATTATAAGAAATAATATAAAATTGATTAACATTTTAAGTGCAAAAGCGGTTATTTTAATTTGTGAAACTACTCTTAAATTTGTTACTTCAGTAAATGCAATTCATGAGCATCGGTATCAATAATAATAGTTTATGATATTAAATAATCAAAAAGGGGACGGAACTGTTTATTGTATAAAAACTATAAATATCATCTGTATAGAGTCATATAAATATATGGAATAACTCTAATTCTCTTAATAACATTTCAGCTATTATTTAAGCGAATGATATTGTTAATGGTAAGATATCAATATATTTAATTTTGGAAGGGTTATGTTTAACGTACTTCTCCATTAGAGCATGGCGGTCACTAGGGCTCTTTCTCTAAGATTTGTTTATTTTTGTGTATTGACGTACATATTTCAAAAACGAAATAGTTTCACTTATTCAAAAATAGACTAATATTGAATGTATTACAATCTCATACACTAATTTGAGTATATATAATATGCTGCGATTTTAAAAAAAATTAAAATAAGGCATTTAGAAACCTTTATCTTCGACTGATATGGTATATCCGTCAAGTAAAGCAAAATGAACTAGCCTTTTAAAAAAGTAACCAGACATGCAGTAAACGTTTAGTGCCTTCAAATCAGTTGTAGAAATAATCTTCATAAACATTATAGAAAACACTATTGAGTAAAGCAGTGGATCATTAATAATGATATGTTATAGAACATATTATTGAGTAAAGTGTAAAACTACATAAAGGTAAGTAAAGTATTAACATATTATCATACCAATAAAACACCAAAATTAAAATAATATTATTAGGCATTAAATAAGTAAGTAAATACCTAAAAGTTTCAAAAAAAAAATGTGTTGTTTTTTTAAAAAAAAAAACATAGTATAGTAATTTCGAAAAATATCGATTTAATTGAAAACTGTAAAGAATATAAATTACACAAATATCAATGAAACAATTATTTATTAAAAATCTACTAAGAAAAAACTGTTCTAAATATAATAAATAACATTTTTTTATGTATGAACATATGTATTATTTTATAATTTTATAATCCCAAAATATAAAACCACAGATTTGATAAATAAAATTAAAAACATTGGAAAAAAGGAATTAGCAAAATATCATTTATATTAATGTATTTTAGAAGTAAAAATATATCAGTAAGAATTAATAAAATACAATTTATTAGGAAATCATTTATGTCTTACTTCATGTTCATGACGTATGCTATAAAATTCTAATTTAATTTAAAGAAGTAAAAATTCCCAAATCATAACCTGAGGGAATAGGTCCAATTCGGCATTCATTTTCCTTAATCAACAATTTCAAAATTACTTTATAAGTGTAAGTTAATTAGCATAGTATTTTAATGATATCCTGCTGTTTGACATGAAGTTTTAAACTAATATTAAACAAAAACAGCAAACGATATTTCAGCATCAGCAAACCTTGGGCTGAATGCGATGACCTACAAGGGCTTCTTTTGCTCGTTAAGACATCTTTGAATTATGAAACACGCGTGTGTTGACGATCTAATTAGGATATTAATTAAATCTCGGCCATTTTTTCATGTTAAAAAATGAATTTATAACATGTATTTTAAATTTAGGTGTTAAATTTTGATTTTCACTTACAACATAATGGATTTTCCAAAAGATTCAACCGAAAAGCAAGAAAATGCCATTGAAGAAGTAAGTTCAATTTATTTAGTCTACAAAATTATAATCGTCAGAAGATTAAAATTTTATGTTTCGGTCAATGAGATTAATGGGTTATTATTAATAATAATAGATGCTATTATTAATAATAATAATCGATTAAACCTATTGATCGAAATATGCATATATGTTCGAAATATAAACATCTTTCTTAAAAATAAAATACATATTTTACAAACCTTTCTATTAATTATTATGCTAGTAGATTTAGAAAAAAATTAAAATCCGCGCAAACTGAATTGAATACAACTAGTTCATAAAGATATATTTTGAAACAATTAATTCACAAAGATAATTAATTCTTATAAATAGAAGACAATTATTTCATAAAGATATATTTGTAGACAATAAGTTCATATAGCAAGAAGATAATTAGTTCTTAAAGACAATTAATTCATATACACTGGTGTGCAAAACTTAAGCAACAGGTATGCTTTTTGCCATAACTTCACAAGAAATAATCTGAGAGACATGAAATTCAGAAATGAGATACAGCATTTTGTTCTGAAAGAATGACGAAAGCATAGTTGCGCAGAAATGAATACAATGCATACAGTATGGAATCAAACAAAAAAAGGCTTTATTGAACTCATAGTATCGTTACACATGATTGTTTGCCCAAGAGGAAGAACAGCAAGCAGATGTTCCTTAGTATGGGATATGCCCTCCCCTTACTGCAATGGTTGCTTCGCACCGTCTCCCCATACTCAGCACAAGATTGTCCAACAGTTCTTGAGGTAAGAGTGCCCATTCCTCAATCAGCATCTGTTTAAGTTGTCGGGTGTTCCCAGGTGGATGTGATCGTGCCGCAAGGCGTCTCCCCAAAGCATCCCACACATGTTCTATCGAATTTAAATCAGGGGAGCACGCCGGCCAATCCATTCGAGTGATATCTTCACTTTCCAGGAGCTCCTCAACAGCATGAGTCCTGTGTGGCCGTGCATTGTCATCCATAAAAACGAAGTCTTTCGGTCTCTTTCCGTGATGTTACAAGCGATTCCCAACGCCAGTTGATTTGTAGAGAGGTCGGGACGCGGTTTCATCCCAGTAACATCACGGGAAGAGACCGTTTCGGTGGTCCTGGAGTTGTCGTCTGGGGAGGCATTATGATGAACGGGCGGACTGAGCTCCACGTTTTGGACAGAGGTTCTGTAACTGGAGATCGCTATTGTCAGGAGGTGATCCTTCCTATATGCGTCTGTTCCGAGGTGCCATTGGAACAGACTTCGTTTTTATGGATGACAATGCACGGCCACACAGGACTCATGCTGTTGATGAGCTCCTGGAAAGTGAAGATATCACTCGAATGGATTGGCCGGCGTGCTCCCTTGATTTAAATCCGATAGAACATGTGTGGGATGCTTTGGGGAGACACCTTGCGGCACGATTACATCCTCCTGGGAACACCCGCCAATTTAAACAGATGCTGATTGAGGAATGGGCACTCTTACCTCAAGAACTGTTGGACAATCTGGTGCTGAGTATGGGGAGACGGTGCGAAGCAACCATTGCAGTAAGGGGAGGGCATATCCCATACTAAGGAACATCTGCTTGCTGTTCTTCCTCTTGGACAGACAATCATGTGTAACGATACTATGAGTTCAATAAAGCCTTTTTTTGTTTGATTCCATACTGTATGCATTGTATTCATTTCTGCGCAACTATATTTCCGTCATTCTTTCAGAACAAAATACTGTATCTCATTTCTGAATTTCATGTCTCTCAGATGATTTCTTGCGAAGTTATGGCAAAAAACATACCTGTTGCTTAAGTTTTGCACACCAGTGTAGATAGAATACATTTAGTTCATAAAGATGTATTTGTAGACAATCAGTTCATAAAGATATATTTGTAGACAATTAATTCATAGAAATACATTTATTGACAATTAGTTTATAAAAATAATTAATTCATATAGACAGAAGACAATTAATTCATAAAGATATATTTGTAGACAATCAGTTCATATAGCTAGAAGACAATTAATTCATGAAGATATATTTGTAGACAATCAGTTCATATAGCTAGAAGACAATTAATTCATATAGATAGAAGATAATTAGTTCATAAAGATATATTCGTAGACAATTAATTCATATAGATAGAAGATAATTAGTTCATAAAGATATATTCGTAGACGATTAATTCATATAGATAGAAGATAATTAGTTCATAAATATATATTCGTAGACAATTAATTCATGTAGATAGAAGATAATTAGTACATAAAGATATATTCGTAGAAAATTTATATAGATAGAATATAATTAGTTCATAAAGATATATTCGTAGACAATTAATTCAGTAAGATATATTTGTAGACAATTAATTCATTAAGTATATTTGTAGACAATTAATTAATATAGATAAAACACAATTAGTTCATTAAAATATCTTTGTGAAATAAATATTTTCTTTCAAAAAGAAAATATTTTTGAGCTTTACATTTTTCGATTCTATCATTAATCTTTTTTTTTTCTGTCTATCTGCCAATCAGATTTAGAAAGGATATCAAATTGAGTGCCACGAGTTTGCTTGTCATTATGTTCACAAGCTTGTAAAGAATTATTAGATGAGACAAAATTTGGTGTAATAGAAAACTTTAAATGAATATTTACATTGTTATTTGCATCATATTTTTATTTATTTTCTTTCTTTTCATTTTCTTGGTTAAGCGCTATGTCTGTCGTTTTATCCAGAATTTTCAATGCTTAAATAAATTTAAAATTTAATGCAATTGTATAAGTAACATGGAAACATTGTAAATAATACTTCATAATTTCAGAAAACACGGAAATCCTTCATTCAGGCATTATTCCACTTATTGCTATTGAGCTAATATTGTAAACATGGGCTTACGAAAAAAAATGTAAGATATTATGAGGGCTTTTATTTTCATTAAATTCTGTCAATATGACAAGTTTTAGATATTATAGATGGAGCAACAAAATCATTCGTGTTATATAAAAGATTATTTTTTTATTTTTAATAAAAAAAATTCTGCATTAGGTAAATTGTAGATAGATCGCTTAGGTATATTTCGCTAGTCAGTTGGAAACGGTTTATCCTTATCTGTTACTCATATTTATAGATATTTAAGGCGATTAGATAAATAAATTTTTCGCTTTCTCACCGAAAGGAAGGAAGCAATAATTAGGTTAGAGGCAGGAAGCAATAATCTGAAACCTCTAGATCGTCAGGTGAAAGTTACAATCATTTCTCTTCGTTTATTTATTTTACATTTTCATATTTTAAGTCAGGCACAATTATAAACATTCAAGACAAAATTTATTTAATGTTTTGAATGAATTTCTTTTGAAATTGTAAATAATTCTCAGAACGCTGCACGAATAATTTTATAGCTTGTTTTCAAGTTTTAAAACGCCTCTGAAGAATACTCTCTTTGAGACAAATATAATTTGCAAAATATCTAGATATTACATCTAAATCCTTGTAGAAATAAATAATTCATATATAAACATATTTTATGCATAGAATTATAAACTTTTAAAATTCAAATAATGTTGGCAAAAAAAACCTCTAGCTAAGAGATCGCCACATCTGATAAGAGACTTAGAGCTCCCGAGTCAAAAGATCGGATTTTATAGAAAAGATTCTATAAAAAAGTATACATGTTTATGTAGGAATATTATAACTGAATTGTTTTCTTATTTGAGGATGCACCTATTCTCTTTCACCATTAATGTTTCATTAAAACATCAGCCTTCATCCATTCTTTTCAATTTTCTCTATTTGTGTGTAGATTTTATTTTTATTATAGGAATAAACGCATTTTAAAATAAATTATTAAAGCTTCACCCTATTAAAGTGGAAAAATTTATCCATTTCAATTTTTATGTATTTTAAAATCACTTAATAAGTGACATGTGCTATGAATCCAACATTTTGTATTTAAGACTTCTCAGAAGTTTTTTTTTCTAAAATTTGATTGTTTTTTTAGCTACGAATGAGGATGAAAAGTTTTATAACAACAGACACTTATGAGGATAATATCACATTTTATAAGTTTCTCAAAGGTATTTGTATGTATAAATTATGTTTCTTCAGAATCTTTGCTTTTTCTTATCAGAATTTGGATATACCTAATAAGTGTATTTCAAGTATATGATATATATGTGTATATAAGTATATATCACAAGTGTATGATATATAAGTGTATATTTTAGGAAATATTTAAAATAACAATGATGTATAAAAATTAAAAGTAAATATTAATCAAAAAAGAGTCTTTAGTTCAAGAATTTATAAATATATTTTAATATTTATAAAAATATATTTTTAGCAATTAGAAATCTTAGGCCGGAATAACTTTACTTTTTTTATTTCCTTATTACTTCGTTAACTAAAAGAGGTTTTTTAATTCAAGAAATCATGATAATAACATTGTTTTCAACAACAAAAAAACTTTCGAATGACGTTACGGTGTTTATTCTTTGATGAGAATTTAATGCTTTTTATCATAATGCAATTTAAATTTATTATATATGATAAATTTAAACATTTTTCATATTCAAAATTGTGAAATATTGATCTATTGATATGTATTATTAGTAAATAAAACCGATTTCTATTTGTCACCTTTAGCTCGCAATTTTAACATCAACCAGGCAGAATCTATGCTGAGAAAGGTAAGAATTATAACTAGTTCTTTGAGACCTAATCTTTAAATTTAAAATTATAATTAACAATTTTTTATGCTATTGTTATTTGAAACTGTACAGAGAATATTAATTTAAATTTGAAGTCGCTCGTTGACCCTTTACTACAAAAGTGAATACGTTGGAAGAATACAAAGAGTAGAGTCTTCGAAATTATCATCAAATTAACTTTTTACAAGAAATATATTTTTTTAATAGTGCAGTCAAGAATTATAGATATGAAATGTATTCTAAAATTATTATAACGAATTTTAATTTCGAAGTGTGTTATAGTGATACTCTTCCAATGATCGCTAAGCATTAAATGCAGAATCTTTTCCAATTGTTTCTTTACTTAGCTTCAAATAAACACTAATTAAAAGTACACGCTTCGTTTATATGTCTTTATTATATAATTAAATCTGAAATATTTTTCTGAATAATAGGAAAGAAGTTTTTAAATAGCTAAAGAAATAAATCTTTGATTACATTTGAGAGTATTTTTGAAATTTTCATATCGAAATAATGTTGGGAAATTTTCCATCATAAAATAATATTCAATCCGGAATATATAGTTAGGCTTACAAAAAATATTATAAATTAATCAAAATGACATATAATAAAAAAATTAAATAAAGGAAGAATAGACATTTTCTATGTAAGTTTAATCCTTTCCCAAACAAAAATATGAAAGAAAAAATGAAATATAAGCAATAATTAAATATCCAGCACGATGCAGGCATCTATATTACTTAGTTTTGATAATAGAGCAAATTATTGGAAAATGATATTCCTTTTTTGTTCTTAGTGAAACTTTACTCTATGATGTTAATAAATTAAATGAATGTGAATGCTATGTTTGAAGGCTAATTGAATTAATAAAAGAAAATTTCTAATTCATTTAGAAGGACTTTTAAAAAAACTTTACTGATAGATTTTGTTACTGTTTGCTCTTTCTGTAGGAGTTTTTCCTTTCATTTTAGAAATTTCTGAAATAATTATTGAATATATTAAATAATATTCTGAAAATTCTGAAATAATTGTTGAATATATTATTGAAATAATTATTCAATAATTATTATTGAATTTTCCATGTTTCATCCTTCTTTATGGTGTGATGATAGCATTTGGAATTCAGGAAAATTTTGCAGATCGATAGTATTCTAACAGATTACAAAGCCCCAGAGGTAAATATCAATTTTCTACTCACCAATATTCGCCATTATTTTTTTTAATATTTTGTGCCAATCTTTTATTTTTTTATTACCTTCTAGTTTACCAAATGGAAAGGTAATGAAAGATTTCTCTAGTTTTGTCTTTCTTTCTTTTTTTCGGTAGTTTATTGCATCAGCATTCAATGCGGCTGCTCTTCTAGAAAGTTTATTTCCCCCGGTTATTCATAGTTCAAGAACAGAACTGACCTACTTAATTTTGTTCCGGAGTTTTCATTCGAGGTGAACAGAAAAAGCACTGTATTCAGAAGTGCATCTTTGCGTGTCTGATAATTTTTAATTTCTACCTTAGGACTTTTATACTTCACAATTATTTAAATATTTCAATAAAAAGCAATTTGTTGAAACAACATAAAAGGAAATATTTAACATTTTGACGTGATAAATACAAGATTAATACTAAATGCTATAACATTCTAAAAAAAAAAGAAAGAAAAAATAATTGTAATTTTTTCTAAACACTAATTTTTTCCTGGTCTGCCACCTGCGAAGTGCAAATATATATATAAGTAAGTTATAAAAGTGCGGACAAGATTTTGCAGAAAGAAAAATCATTTTAATTATTAAAAAAACTTATTATTTTAAATACTATGATCAAAGGGATTTTGTTATTTTCCTGCGGGTGAGATCTGTGTGAAATTGAAATGTCTTGGTTTTAATAGAATATGCATTTAAAGAACTAAAGAGATATAAATATGGACTAAATAATGGTTTTAAATATGCACTTTGTTATCACCGTCAGAGCTGAATTTATACAAAAGAGTGTATCAAAGGATTCGTGACGAAAAAAAAAATCCACAACATTCTACAAATAAAGTGGCACAGAAAATGTCGATCATGGAATTATATAAATTATCGTGACATTGATATGCGGTCATATCACAAGTTTAAATGGAAAATTTCTTTGCCACACAAATATAAAATGGATACAAAGGCACCAGCAATTGCTTTCCAGACATGATAGCAAAAGTGTTGATATATTAATATTTACCGATGAAAAGCTATTTTACACAAACTTCATTATAATGCCAAAAACGATACGGTTTGAAAATAGAAAATTAATTACAAACTCATTCTCAGGGACTGTAATTTTAAACTCAGTTTATTTTATGTTCACACTTTTTACGATATAAAACATAACGCCCATACCATGTTGCTCATACATTACACTAGTGGTAGATGGCGCTGCCGCGACAGCACTTACCATTGGTTGCGGAATAGATACTATATAATCAGCAAGCTTTTAGGATGCTTCGAACAGTTAATATTCAAGAGTTTTTCTGTGGCTTGCGCTTCAATTCAAAACAGTGAAAACTTACCACTGAAACTCAACGATAAATGGGTGGGATTGCAAAATAATAATAAATAACATGAAATGTTCGCTACCCATTTATTGCCTATTGCTGGTATATTATAATCAAGTAAGAATTGGATATATCAGTAAGATTCATCGGGTCACACAGTTGGTCAATACAGGCTTGAGCTCATATCAGTTGTCCAGATTTTTCTAAGAAAAAGTGAAGCCATTTTCTTCACAGCAATTAAATCCTTTAGATTGATTTATATCTTAAAATTTAGAAGTAGTTAAAATAAATGGTAAATAGTATAGAAATTTCGACTTTCTTAAAGCTGTCGTGTAGTGTGAATGAAATAGATTATTTCTTAAATGATTTGTGTCAAGAAAGAACCAATGACATAAAACATTTTCTTTGGTCTTCAATTATAATATATTTAAGGCAACCAGCGTCCTTAAAACTTTATTTTTATTTTCAACTTGAAATCGCCCAGGTATTAAAAAAGACCACCTTAAAGGATAGCATACAAATTACATAGCATTATTTTTGTTTATTTCTGAGTTATGAGTCACATTATAACATTTAATTACAATTATCCTTTATAAGTGCTCCAAACATTCTAAAATTATTCGTAATTTTTTTTATTAATTACTATAACCATTTTCGAGTAAAAGATAATTACATGTATTTAATTTTGTGTTTGAGAATGGAAAACAAGTGCTTTAAATAACGCAAAACTACTGATTATGGTGCTAAATATTACAACTTTTGATATGAAAGAAAATATACACTTTAATTTCAAAATAACTTTTATACGTATACCAGCTTACTTTCCCACAAGTTTCTATATACTTACATAAAATGTGAAAAAATTTGAGGGAAAAATAGAAATGCCTGGAGTATTTTGAAATTATTTTTTTTCCTTCAGATAACAGCCATTTTTATAAATAAGCTTGCAAATTTGTATTTAGTGAATTAAATGTTTTCTTTATGTATTCAAACCTTTTGCACGTATTTAATATACATTTTTTACTGTATAATCCGATGTATATATAATTATAAATGTGATATGAAATTTGAAACAGATCTCATTAATTTAGCTGTTCGACACAAAACTGCTGATATTTTTTTATAAAAAATTCAGAGAATAATTACTACACATTTTGGAAATTTAACATTAAATTACTAAAATATTTTTAAAATCCTGAGACATCTAGCCCATTTTTTTAGCTGTATAAAGATGGACATGGCACCTTGTTTATGCAGTTAAACTGCTCATAATTCTCCAAAATTGTCAGAATTATTTTTAATATTTTGGACCTTGTGGTCACTAATGCGTGATTTAAAGAATGAAAAATTAACTTCAACATCCAAAAATGGTTTTGGGAATGTTCCTAATCGCTTTAATTGAAATAAAATTATTTTAATTGAAGCATACCATAAACAAAACTAAATAAGTTTTCCTTTATTTGTGGCATTTTCTGTATAATTTTGAAATATTATTTTGGAATAATTAACAGACCTATGTAAAAGTATTTTGTCAGAACTTGTGTCAGATGAGGAAGAACATTTTAAAGTAATTGAAGCATGAGCTCAAACAAAATATTTATTTTGGGACCATGACTTTTAATATTTGATTTCCTTTTATAAAGTATTTTTTAATCATATTTTTCACTTTCAATTCTACAGATCTAAAAATTTAACCATCTACATTCTAAATCATGTCAAATTCCTTTTTTTTAAATTTCAAACAAAAATATTAAGATATCTGCTGCCATAAACATAATTTATACTAAAGATAATAGTTTACTTTTTAATAAGAATATATACATTTCTATTTTTTATCTCCCTTCGAATAATTAAAAATTCTATTTTTCTTCTTCTTTTACGTGTCCCTTGTTTTTTTAATTTGTTGAAGAAGTGGGAGAGTAACTGCCAGTTGAAGTTGGGAGTCAGTTAATATGATGAGTGAAATAAGTTTAAAATTAAATATTCTATGACCTTACCATCTATTTTATCGAATGCTTCCTCCTTTTTATAAATGATTCTAGTATATGATTTAATTATAATGCCTCTTTTAAATGTTATAAAAACAATCTAAATCAATGGTATTAATAAGAATGCTATATTTATAGGTATGTGAAAAATATCTATCCCAGAATTTTCTTGGTTATGATAAAGAAGGAAGCCCTGTGTATATATCTGCAATTGGGAATACAGACAGCAGAGGTACAAACAAACTTTAATGCTTTTATCAAAAGAATCGGCATAAATTTTATGCTTGACGTATTATGGAAATAAATAATTATATTGCTTACTATGCGAAAGATTTTTACGGTATGATTTTGTTATGTTTTAAACAATGATTTTTTTTGTATTGATTTTACTGAAGTTTCCATTCAGTAAAAATTTGATGTATTTCATTTTCTTAAACTTTAAAATTTATTCATTTATGGTGTTAAAATTTATAAACTGATGAAAAATCGTCCTTTATTTTTGGAGATCATCAAAGAATCACAAAACCCTACAATAAATATGGACACAATTATTTTATTGAAAATCCAATCCAATATGTAAATTTCATTGTATGATTATTTTTATTAAACACTACAAGGAAATTCGGATATTTCCTTGTCCCAAAGTTAATTATTTCATTAGAAGTTGCATAATGTTGAGCTTAAGCGTGAAATTCAGCTTTTCTAGATAAAATATGCATTCTTAGATGGAAAATTATTTAGAGAAATTAAAATCCGTAAAATTGTTGAAGATGCCGAATCGCAATATCGTCTCGAATTGTAAGTGTAGTAAAATATTCTGTAATTCAAATTATTGAAACCTAACTGATGTAAATAAATAAATATTTATTAAAAGAATTTCTAATTAATATTAAATAATACATGCATTAAATTATTTTTTGGAATACTATTATTTATTACACGTCAAATTATTTTGGATCCATTTCACCTCCTTAATTTTTGTGAAAATGTAAAAAATATCAAATTTAAGTTGGATTTTTAATGGGGGAGGGGTTTGAAACATATTTTACAATGTCTAAAAGAAAACTTATAAAAATACTTTTAATATTCAAATAGCTAAATTTTTCAAAATAAATTTTGTTTTTTTAAATAATTTTTTTTTTGTACATTGAATTTTTACTATTGAAAATATTACCAAATTTTGAATCTGGTTCATCCTTCTTTTAGGTAAAATTACAGGTAAAAATTCATTAAAACTGGGAAAGCTTGTATTTATTTAGTTCTTATTAAATATTCTTTGCAACGTCGTTGTTTAATGTATTTGGAAAAAATTTTCTGGAAATGATGAAAATTTTAAAGCTGCCAAATATTTCGAAAAAATTTGTATAGTTGAATATGGAAACTGTGCTACCTGGAAAAATTATCTTAGTTGTTAGAAAATAATATTTTAATAAATCTTCACATTTTTCTGAGCGAAAAATCACAACTTATTTCACCATACTCTAAGCATGACTAATAATTTAAAATAGTTTCAATTTAGAATTTTTCATTTTTTTTAATAATCGGATATTTTTTACATTTAGGTATCGTCAGATCTGCAAATAAAATCGATGTATTAAAATGCTGACTGCAAGTAATTGAAATGGGTCTTCACCAAACAAAACTTCAGACATTAAAGGTAGCATTATTTTAAAGTCATATTAATATACTTGAAATTTCCGCTATTTTCAGTGGTATAATGGAACTAAATAAATTACATCATTTATATTCATTCCGATGATTTAATTTTTTTTCTTACTTATAATTCGAAGAGAAGATTCTGCTTCCCAGTTGGCAAGGATTCAAGGATTCAGTTTTCAATGCAGCTGACTTGTACGTAAAAAATTCTTTGGTGTTCTGTATTTTATTAAATTTTACTGAAGTTTCATGTTTATCGTAATTTATCCGTACGAAATTGCTATAATTATATTTATCTAAGACGTATGCGTGTTTCCTTAAGATTATTTTTGTTCACAGGTAGTTGTTCAAAAATATTTACTAGAAATAATTATCTATGTAGTAAAAAAAATGTTTTTATTATTTAAAATTTGATTAATTATTATAAGACTAGAATGACTTTCAATATAATATCAACGTTTTTTATAAAATATATGTTGTCATATACCATTACTTCTGCTTGTGCTTTCTTTTGTATTAAGTTAAATAGAACCATTAAATAATTTTATCTGTAAGTCATTGTACAATTTTCCTTCAAATCAGAAAATATCTCTTATCAATTCAACACAGTTTTTACTTTCTGCATCGACATACCTCTTGAAAATGATGGAAATATTAACAAGTTTTCCTTTGATTTACAAGTATTTAATGTTTTAAAAAGTCATAAGAATTTCAACGTTTTTTAGAAATTTTTGAATCAAATTTTATTTAATAAATGTTTTAGGAAATTCATCTGTTTTAAATAGAATTTGAAATCAACATGATATGTCAACATAATATTTCATTAGCATTGTTTTTTATCTCATTTAATTTATCTTAATTTCAGTATGTAAACAATGAATTCTTTATTTGTATGATTATGATTATGATTATATTATTAATTATTTTAATCCCATTTAAAGACACCAACTCAAATCTGTAAGTGCCACTCGAATTGAATCAGAAAATATTTTGAATCTACTCTTAAAATCTACTCTTTCGTGATTCTTAGTAACGAGATCACATAAGATCTTCCTGGAAAAACACGCAGGAAACGCAAGGTTAATTGCAGCATTGTTGAGAATTTGCCCTTGCTGATAGTGATCGGAAACGACAACAAAATTTGAAATTGTCTGCTTTAAAATTGAATGGAAACGACCTTTCTATCCGTAGGCTTCTCAAAAATGCCCTAATCTGTCATAACAACTCACTCAATGAATCAGTCTCATTTTTTAAATTTGTAATGATGAGTTTCTACTGAATCTAACGACACCAAGTCCATACTTAAAGATTCAACAAAACTGAAGAAACGGTTTAAGGGGTTATAAGACCTCTAACTTTTCGAGTTTTTTGGGGGGAGTGGCATTTCATTTGATAGTCGAAACCTTTCTAAATATTTGTGTGTGTGTGTATGTGTTGCACATGTGTGTATTTTAATTAATTTAAAATATATAATAAGAAACGTGGAGGTCACTGTTAGCTTATAACTCAAAAACTTTCTCTTTAAAGTCATTTTTCTTAATACTACATTTTCAGAGCTTGCGCATAGGATGAAACAAAAATGGTTCATCGAATCGATATGAAATTTTTATAGGTATGCTTATATATACATAATAAAAAAATCATGCAAAATGAAAGCCCTGTAATGCATACTTTTTTTCAGTACTTGATAATAAAAGTATTATTTTTTATAGCATTATCATATTTTAACAACATAAAAAATAAAATAACTCCGGTAATTCTATTAAAATATTTATCACTTTGCATGATTATCACGTTATGTTCTTTGGGAGTAAATTGGTGTAACATTTGTTAATATAAGTTGCTTATTTTCTGAAAAACTTTGCGCGCTGGCAAATTTTGTCTTCGAAAATTCATACTTAACAAGTTTTTTCTCACATGTATTTGAATTAATGCAAATTATTCCACTGACTTAAAAATTCATAATTATGAAGTTAAATGTCTTATAAAACTGCGTCAAAAAATCTATTAAGTTAAAAAAAATTCTTATATTAGGCAGAGTCGTATTTGACCAACTTTCGACGTCTGTTTTAGCTGTCAAAGATCCTATAGCCTCTTAAGAAATATTTTCTACTTCCTCCACCTAGACCCAATTGTATAGATTTCATATAATGGAAGGGTTTCATCCCGCCCCCATCGAAAGAATATTAAAGATGTTTAAAGAATTTGGCTTTAAAACTTTTTCCCAATTTTAATATAAATTGTTTAAAGTTCTTTGATTACATTTAAATACATTTCATAATTTGTGAAGTTTCTGAATATTCTTCTATAAACAAATATGTGATTTTATTATGCATGCAAAGTTGAATTATATAAGCTGCTAGTCAGGGATAGATTTATTTTTCTGCTTCAAAACAAGTATAATTCTCTAAGTATTAGTTTGTAATTGTTCTCCACTAATGATGCTTTATTTAAATGCCATCAACGTTTAATTTAGTTTTCAAAATAAAATAAAATGCCTTTTTCTTATTCATAACGTATTCTTTTTGTACCTATCATCTGTTTCCGAATTAGTTACTATGAAACAATAAAACAATACTTCATTACTGAAAATTATTTCATATTCGAATTTTTTTTTATTTAATTTATTGTTATACAAAATAGTTACGTAATGTGAAGTTTCCCAGAACAACTTGTATTGAATTATTCATGATTATAATTATTTTAATTCATTCTGCATTTATGAGTTTGCTGATACCAATGAAAACAAAGCATCGGATCTTTTCACTTCAATGTTTTGAAAAGAAAATGAAACCAAACTATTCACGAAATTTAGCTTTAATTAAGAGATGTAATGATTAATTTGCTTTATTTTTCTTCCTGAGATATTTGCCATCTACATAGATGACTCTGATTCAAACAGAGTAGAATTAATTTAGTTCGTTATAGTTATAGTTGCATAATCTGTTAGAAAAGAAAATGGGATAAAAATGACAAATCTGATGAATTTTATAATAATAATTTAAAGTGATATGGGACACAGTAGGCTTATGGCAAAAGCTAAGCGGAATTTTTTTTTAATTTGAAATCTAATTTCTCATAACTCCTATCTTGAATATTTAATATTAGAAGCAACTAAAACTGAGAGTCTAATGCCATATTTCAGGGGTGGTAAAAACTTGTCTTGTGCAAGAGCCAGCTCAGAACACTTTTTCTCTTTCTTCTATGGTTAAAATTGAATGTTTCATCCCAAACAGAATTCTAACATAATTTCAAAAAGGATCATTAATTTAAATATATTTATATTAGTAGCGGAGTCTTCTGATTTGTAGATGTCAAAAGAAATTATAAATTTTTGAAACAGTTACTCGTTTCGTGAAATTATTATTTATAAATTTTATAAGATGTTAACTGTTGCACAATTTAATATTTTTAACAAAATTGGATTATTAAAATGCCAAATAATCATAATTAATAATAAAACCTTCGGACATTTGAGGCCTTTCGGATAAATTTTAAACTTCTGTCAAAACTTCAAAAATATAATATTGGAGATCACTAATAGTGAGCGCAAAACCATCAGGACTTAAGATTTTAAAATTATTCCCTATCAATCACATAATATAGATGGTGATGTGAAAATATCTTAATAATTATAAAGATATCTTTTCAGAAATATTAGAAATCTTTCATGAGTTTGTGAATAAAATTAATCGCTCATATATACCGTTAAACGCAGAGCAAGTATTTTTTATTTTTATTTTTAAGAGTTACTATTTGAAGAATTAAAATTTATCAATACGTATAATGTAATTGTAATAACAATTTCGATATAAGAATTATAAATAATTTAATGATAAGAGAATATTATTTAGCACTATGATTCAGAAAAAAAAATGAATGTCTTTATTTTAAGGTCTGTAAAAAAAGATGTATTTATGACATTTCTTTTTCACTATAGCTGGGCAAACCAGTCACTCAATGCGTGTATATTTATGATATGGACAAAATGGCGTTCACCAAAGCCACTGACAGATATAGTAAGCACTGAGTTTTTGTTTTTAACGAAATGTTAATTTAACCAGTATTTATGAATTTCAATATTTTTCTGAAATAGTTAAATGTGCTTTGAAAATACCGGAGAGAAGCAATATAGACGAAAAACATACAGGAATGCATGGTAAAAAATAAAATTATGATTGAAAAATTCATTTGATGCATTTTTGAATGAGGAATCCGATTTTCCTCAGAACATAGAATTTTATATACGTGCTCTTGTGGAAAGCCGATATCGATATTCTCCTATGAATGTCAACATTCATATAGTTTACTGGTGTTGGCGAAATAATGCTTAAACATATCTTTTTCTCACTTACGCTGGCAAATGCCGACTTATCTTAAATTTGATATACACTTATAATGAATGTCGAATAAAGATGTTTTTATTATGTTAAGATAAAACCTCAATTTTTAATCTTGCTGAAACACATTCTTACTTAAGTTATATTCTTCCATTTTCAGTACCTTTTGTGCTCAATACCACACATGTCTTTCCCAACCGAGAATTGCTAAGCTATCCCATATTGTCTGAGTGTACCACAGACCATTTTAAACTTTGTAACGTACCATTTAGACAGCCAGGTTGTCATTTCATTTTGCACTAAGTGCATTAAATTCCGAAGCAAATTGAAATAAAAAAAACTAGATGAGCAATTTTTCATTTTTTTAAAAGTAATAGTAAAGAATGTAGTAAAAAAGTAGCAGTAAAGTATGTAGTTGAATGTAAGTAGGAGTAACTTAGTAATAAGGAACTACTAATAAAATGTTATAATAAGGATAACTTATTTGAAAATAAGGTAAAAAGTAATAATTTAGATTTCATTTACTTTCTATATTATTTCATTATTACTTAGGACAGTTAAATTGATGTCATCTTTTAAAGTTATAATCTCATTCATTTCGAGATATATTGAATACCCTGTAGTTCAAACCCATACAATTGTTTAATTTAGTTTTGCTATATTTGTGATTTGCTTAATTATTCAAAGCAGTAATCTGAAAAATAGTCTTCTGAAGGCTTGAAGAACAAAGAAACTGCATATCAGCAATAGTATTTGTCTGGAGTTGAGTGGTTATCTATATAAGATCTCCTATATAAGGTTCAAACATGCGAATTAACAAATGGATTTGCAATTTTATACTTATAGATTAATGATACACCTAACTTATATCACTCAATACAATTTGTTCTTTTAGGTATTGAACATTTTTTAATCGCGGTCAATATATTTCAAGACAACTATCCTGAATTACTGAAAGCTGTGCATGTCATTAATGGTGAGTATAATGAATAAAAATTTTATTTTCTACTCATAAATTTTTGTAAATAATTTAATACGAGTAACCTCAATGTGTATTATTATCTAAAACTTATTCTAGCATTTATCTTATTTTTTAACTATTAAAGAGCATTATGTTAAATAATATTTAATGATTAGGATTCAGATTTCTTTTTAATTTTACGTATTTCAATAAGTATTTAATTATTAAGTTTAGAATTTTGCAAGGGAATATTGGGAATATATCAAGAATTCGGAAAATATAATGTTTTCCTCAATATGCATGAAGATAAAGCTTGCGAGTATACTTAAATGAAATATCGATGTACTTTAATAGAATAGATACTGATTAGTAAATTATGACACATACTGTTTTATTGAAGAACGGTAAAAAATATTGGAATAGCAGGTAGATTAGGAGAGAATCTGGTAAAAATATATCTTAGAAAAATTTTAGAAGACCAAATTTCCCACTTAAAGTAACCAATGTAGCTGAATTTGTAGACTCAAAAATATATTTGGAAAATTACCAGCTTATTTTATTTTTGCCTCTTAATATACTTACATTTGATTATTTTTTAAAGAAAATGCATTTTCCTCTAATTTTAGAAAAAAGGGATGCAAACAAAGACTATAAATAAATTAATGATATCTGCTATTTCATTGATTTGAAATTTATTTTGCTATGTGCTTAAAAACCTGTTTCTGTTTTAGGTATTGAGAATTTTATTCCTTTCTTTCACAAAAATTAAACGAATAAAGAGTTGAATTAACTCAAAATTAATTTAATTATTTATTCTCATAAATTTTTAAATAAAAAGAAAAACTTTAGGAAAACTCATTCTTGTAGCTATTTGCTTGTACACAAAACCTAAAGGCACTATTGATGGATCGATTTCCTCGCATTTCCAAAACGAAAGTTAAAGAATTTTTTTCCCAAATTGGGTTCTAATTTGTTTATTTACAAGTTTCATAATGGTTATAATGAAGTTTAATTTTCAAATTTTTGTTCATAATGTGATTTATGAAATTTATAAAAATTCCTCAAAATGCAAACATTTACAAACAATTTTTTTTAAATACACCATTAATCGACCATTTAATAAATGATTGCTTTCTGAAAGAAAGTTCAACACTAATTTGCTTTTTAAAATTACCAGTTACAAAGAATGTGTAATTGGTAAGTGAATTGAAAGAAATCATTAAATATTCCTTAATACCCTTCAATTATAATAACAAAAATTGACAAAATAGCATATACAAACATTTATAGGGGTCTTGAGGCAGAATTATATTTCGTGAATCTTATTTTGAGATATTCTTTGTATAATATTAGCATATTTAAAATTATAAGGTCAGTTCCAAAATGTTCGATAGATTGTCTACCGAAATGGGATAGTAATTAAAATAAACTGGTTAGAGATTTACATAATTTTCTTTCTTAAAATATTTATTATTAATTTTTTTTTACTTGGGATAATTATATATTAATCTTTATGGTGTTCAATGCTGAAAAAATAATTTTTTGATAACAGCTTCAACGTATTTTAAAATGGTATTCCCTGTCGTTAAAGCAATACTTGCTGGGTCAATTATACGGAAAATGAAGATTTTTGGTACAGGTATGTACAAATTTCTAATGGAAAAAATAAAACCTTTTTTATGTCCAATTTTAAATGAACGATATTACTAGTTATTAGTAGTTATTAATAACGGAAACCATTCCACAAACTGTTACTAAATTATTAATATTGATATTTATTCTTGCAGTTTCTGAAAATATATATTCATTTACTTAAAGAAATAATTTTTTATTATTATTTTACTCCATTCGTGTTAATAATGGCCAAAATTTCTATAATTTTTCTTCCTATTCTTATTTCTTTCCATTTGGACAATTACAGATATAATCATTTCGATGCAATGCAATAAATTTCCTCATTTTTATTTTTGAATTTTGTAATTTCTTTCACGTATTGGATAAATTTCATAGCCAATAATTTCATCATACTTTTAAATAAAGGTGAATTAACATTGTTTATTGCATTACGAAAAAGGAAATTAGTTCAAGGCATATTTCATTCATTTCAAGGACAAGTCAAGAAGTGTGTCAGTGATTGTCATTCATGGTAGCATTCATAATATTGTGTTGAACTCACTTTCATGATGATTCGTCTTGATAAATTAATCGGCAATTTAAGATTATATCAAAAGTAACAATAACAACAATTTTTTGATATATCTGGGATTGGTCAGATAAAACGATTTCGTATTTTTTTTTAAAAATTTTGTTTCTATGTTATATATACGCGTTTATTTTTTCATAATGCGTATATACCGAATTTCAAACATTAGATAAAATGTTGTTTTTGGTTATTTTATATAGTTTTTCTTTTAGTTAAAAATATATTCAAATGTATAAAATTCTAGTTTTCTTTCCCCTCATTTCCAGAATTCGTTAAAAAAAATCTGATTTGTTTTTTTTAATTTCTATTGACCCAATTTTTTTTTCAGTTTCATTTCCAAGATTTTTTTATTCCCATACTTTCAAATTGACTGGCAGTGGATCGAATGGAATCGAAGTTTGCAGCTTATGCGATTAGAAAAATTCAAAAGATTCCAAAAATTGACTTTTATAAAACTTTTCAAAAGTACTTGTTTCTCATTATTTATCTTCAGCCTGTAATTTAATACACACATTCCAGTACATTAGAAGAAACGACAGCATAATAATGGAGATAAGTATCTTTTGGGGGGAAATTAGGGGCCAGACATTGTATAAATAATATTGTGAGGTTCTAAATGGAAGGTTATTTGATTTTTGGTTTTATAGCACAAGAGCCAGATTTGGTATATTGCGATAGGCACAAAATGGATATGAGAATCTAGAAGATTTCTACTGGAATTTGAAGTTATTCAGAAAATCTGAAAGCTTCTGCAGACAATAAGGTGAAAACTCGAACTGTAGCACATGTCTATCTAGGTGATTGAGTAGATTCTAAAAATGAGTGCCATCAGAAGATTTCTGTAGAGTAGTAGGCAGGTATCCGACTGGGTTCGGAACCTTTTTTTCTAAATAAGCTTCAAATTACAGACTTCAGTTTTACAGACGCTGAACAATGTCGTATCGAATCGGCTATTCTGTTATCATCAATGTTGATGAAACCTTTCACTTGTTCTGGTTCAACAGGTACACCTAATTTTTCAAAAACAGCTAATAAACCAGTGTATCCAGAATTGTAAATTAAAACAGCAATATAAGTGCTTTAACGAAGAGTTTGTAATTCAATAAATGTTTCTTTGGTCACAGCTTTCTACAATACACCTTTAAAACTTTCATTACAGTTCTGTGTTTTTCCATGCAGACATTTCTGCAATAAATTTTGGTCACACAGTTCCATATATGCTACTTTTATTTTATTTATAATGGTAGATGATAGACCTGGTTTCTTTTCCTGAACTTCTCTCCCTGAAAATCTCGCTCTCTGAAACTTACACCAACTACCTTGTCCTTGAGGGCATGGCGATGCATTGTATTATTGGTGCCAGAACAGCAGTGAAAAAAGAGGCAATGATGGCACTTTGCAGTTTCCCCCCAGATTTCCCATATTACTGCGAATGGCGATTCCATAATAGTTTTGTAGTCTATCAATAAATTTATAACTTTCCAATAACTTTCCTTTGCCACTAAGCCCTTTTGTGTTCTTTTTTAATTCATAAAAATGCCCAATTTTGATGAAACAAATTAAAAATAATAACTACATATATTTATTATTAGGTATAAAAGTCATATATTAATTATTTTAGTCATTTTTTAATAATTCTTAACATCGAAATTCCTTGACAGATCGCGATATTTACATCAACTTCCGGTTTCGAAATGCCATTTCCAGTTTGACTTTCGTCACACTATTCTAACTTAAAACGGCCGTAACTTTATTTCTAAAGAAGGTGGAATAAAAAAATAAGACAGATTTGGAAAGCTGAAAGAAAAGGCTTAAAAACTACGCATTAAAATGTGTTTCGTTAGTTTTGACAATTTTCTGAGAAGTTCCAGTCTCTGAAATATTTTTTATATTGTTGCGTGGGGGACATTTTCAACAGACGCTTGCTTAATTTACATAGTGGTGCAATACAAATATGTTTTCATGGCGTTTTATTTTTATTAATGTTCTTGTGATTTTCTCAATTATTTTATTAAATTTTGTTGGCCTTCATTTGACTGTTTTTTTTTAAATATGAATAGAAAAAACTTTTTGATCTTTGTATAAAACAAAAGTTACAATTTAAAGGTACAACATGTAAGATTCTGTATGAATTATTAAAATCATTCTAAACTACTTTTCTATCCAAAGATAATTAATATTTTTTGTTCAGTTATTTCAATTTTATTAACTTGTATTTAAATTCAAATGATAGAAATATTTATTTAAGAATTCGCATGGAATGTTTCAATTCATATATTTTAAAAAGAAAATATTAACGGCATTATTTTTCAAATCCAGGTAATGTCTTTGTTAACACGGCAATTTTGTAATACAGTTTACATCGTTTCTATAACTCTCTTATAATAAGTCATCTCATTATCAATACTTTAATATAAAATCATGCAAAAATAATTACAGATGCCTACCTTTTTTTTTTTTTTTTTTCATAAGCACATTAAGGCATCTTCTTATTAATAGTTTCATGATTCTTTTCTAAAGTATTGCTTCAGCAGAACACAAAACTAATAAATTCTTAAATATGGGTTTTATTTTAGATTATACCTTTAAATCTTAAATTTTAGGTAAATGAGAGAAAGAATTGTAATTCTATATCAAATATTGTACAAAGACAGGTATTCTTACAATACCATTTCACATAACAACACGCATTCTGGCATCTACTTTTATATCACTGTTTCGATGCTAGAGAAAAAGAATTAAACTTGCAGTAAAAAGTTTTAAGTCTATATATAATCGTAGATGAATTGAGGAAAGAATTATGACAATTCTAAAATAAACATTCTGCAATTTCTAACAGTAATATTTCATGTAACAAAGAACAAAAACAGGAATATAGGAGAGAAGAGTTCAGTTATATTAACATGCCGCTTTAAAGCAACACAAGAACAGTTTTAAGAAGCGCTTCGTAATTTTAAATCACGGGTAGATGAAAAAGGCGACACTTGAGCTGGCACATATTCCTTCTCCAAATTTCCACTCCACACCAGCGGAAGCATTTTTGGCCTCGATGGATTTAATGTATGCCATACCTGCTTACACTGCGGTTCTTCGGAGAAATAGGATCTCGAGACTGAAGTTCCTCGGTTCCGAAATTGCTATTTTACCTTCAGGCCACCGTGGCCCCTGCAAACTATCAGATCATACTTTCAGTTTCATAGGAAATGATTTAAATCTTCAGTAAGAGGCTTTAATTTTTATACCTTTAATATTTAATCATAGATGGATGGCAAAAAGAATTATTAAAAGTAATGGATGCAGAAGAACTACCCGCTTGCTTTGGAGGAAAGAGAACGGATCCAGATGGAAATCCTAAATGTAATACCATTGTAAGTAACTCTGTATTTACTTTGTAAAAATTTCATTCTTTTTTCCTTTATAATGTGTATAATTGCATTGGAAAAGTATATTTTAATGTTTTTTTAAATGTATTTCATATGGCTCCTAAACGATCGTTTAATCATTTTTTAGACAGTGCTTCAATTGCTAAAATAAGTAATGTCAATAAATATGAGATAAATCTCTGAAGTAATTTTTGTAGATAAGAATTTTATTTATTTTGTTGAAATTAAGTATTTACGGAATAGTTTGTAATCTCATCTTGAAGTAGACTGTCTTTCTGAAAAAATTTCGTCGAGTTTCTACTGTTATTATTTAAACAAAGAGTTTGAAAGCAAAATTTTATTTCTAGAAAACTAAAAAATAGCTAAATCTGTATAGTCTTTGTCAAAATATAAAATTCCTTACTTTGTAATTGAAAATAGCTATATTCTGCTTATAATAAAATTATACGAATTATTAGCTTTTTAATTAACACCTATATTTATTTTTCAAAATCAATTTAAAATTTTTTCTCCAGACTATATGCATATGACTGCATTGCAAAAAAATACTTTAACATCTCTAGAAATGAATTTTTATCTGACTATCAATCGGTCATTCAACCCTTTTTTAATACAATGTTTCAATTCGTTAGATAAGAAATTTCTTGTATTCAGAATCAATTCTGAAGTATCATTTGTAGATAAGAAACTATTTTCTTATTTATTTTGTTGATTGAAAGTGTTTATGAAACAGTTTGCAATCTTATCTTTTAGTAGACCATCTTTCCGGAAAATTTTCGTCATGCTTCTGCTGATATTATCGAAGAATGCATCTGGAAACAAAAATTTCTTAAAAATCTGTTGAATATTGAAGTGTTTTGTTGTCAACATGTCAAACCCAACTTAAAGGGACATAATATTTTTTGCAGTATTTATGTATAATGAATATTGAAAAAATATTTAAAATCTAGGATATGTTTTGAGGAAAAGAAATATTTCCACATTTTTCACTTTGTTACATTTTACAAAAATTCGGAAGAAACATTATGTTCAAGAATTCTGTTATAATTTTATATGTTGTATTCTACATGCTCAATATAATTATTTTTATTTCTATCTCTGCCCATACGTGTTATTACAAGGAAATATAATAATCTTTAAGCTATTTAATTGAAAATAGGCATATTTAAATACATTCTTTGTGGTCCTGCGTATTACGAATGGATTCTGTTTATCATTTCGTTCTCACAAACAATATTGTGAAGTGCAAAATATGGAACGAATTGGAATGATAATACTGGTTACTTTAATAATTTTCGTGTCAAATTTTCTATTTGCTACTTAGCATTTAAAATTTAATTATTTGTTACTGAAATTAAAACTTTAAAATTTTAACTTTTTTCTTTTTTCAATCATTCTACGAATGTTTTTATTTTTCATTTTGTTAGAATTTTTTTGACAAATATTTTTCCTTATATTTTGCTATATTTACGTCTTGTGAATTTTTTCATAATACCCTATATCATATTTCATTTATTTAATTCATTAGGTTTTTTTAATTAATGCGTTTCCGTGCATGCTAAACTTCTTGAGGGATTTGGTTCTGATTCTGATAACAATCTAAATGTTTTGTCTACGTATTGAAATTATTTTGATCACTTGTATGTGAGGATCTTGCAATCTCATTTGAATTAGTACAAAATTCGATAGAAATCTATAACTTTGGTGTAACATCAATATATGAAAATTCATCCATTTAGCTCACAATATTTTCGAGCTGTGTTTCTTACAGACAGACATAATTTCAAAAATTTGTTTTTCGGACTCGGAGAATTCTAAAACGTAGAAATTCATCAAGAATAGAGTTCGAAGTCTTTGATGATTACAATACTTTGTGTTTGTATATTTCACATACGAGAAAGGAAAAATAATAAACAGAGATTACTCAATAAACATTTTCAGAACGCAATCATTGCAACGTGATCAATGGTTACGTGATGTATGATTTTAAATTTTAATGTGAATAATCGGTTAAATGTCTTGTCTCAAATTTTCTAAACGAACATCCAAGAGTGTATAAGGTTTTAAGAATCAATATTAATTATTATTTAAAGTTTTATAGACTGTTTATTGATATTGCATAAAATTAAATGACTTAAATTTTATAATTTACAAAGCAACAGAGAAATCTTCCTTCACTTCAAAATAACTGACAACTTTAATTGAATAATTAACCTTTATTGTCTTTCCAAAAAATTATCATTGCCACCCGAAGTGATTTTTTTCCTCCGAAATAATAACCAGAAAAAGAAAAAAAGTGAATTTCTCTGTACATGGATTAGATAGTTTAACGTGCGTTGCATACTAGAGAAAAAAAGAACGAAGAATAATTAAATGTTCAATATTCAACGGCAGAAGACATTTAATGGTAATAATGAAGATATAAGATGTTTCCGTATGGAAATTTTCTCTCAATTTTCATATAGACATTTATGAAATTACTTACACACTTATTGTTGCAGTTATTGTTATTTTTTTTATATCAAAACTGTTAACATTTAGCCAATTTCGTGTTTACTTTTATTACACTAAACTGACTACAATTACTGTTTTGACTGATTGAATTGTTTACTGATTTTGTTATTATTTGGAATTATTTTTGGAATAAATTCCAAACAATATCTGAATTAATAATTTAAATTTCTGATTTCTGATAATTTTATTACCGATTTCCGCTTATTTTAATGATAATGAAAATTATTTAAAGAAAGAATTTTCAATCAATAAATAATTAAAAATGAATATTTCCCATAATTTTTGAAAATGTGGATTATGACATTAATATCCAATTATTAGCGGACAAATAAAAGGTATTTCGGAATTTAACAGTAAACTCTAATTCAGCAAATTTTTAATCAATATAATGAGGGCATTTTGATGTCAATAACTTTTTATTCTGACAGTATGAAAGAAAGCACAAATTATTTACAGATTTAATTTTTTTTAAAAAATAAACGCTTCTCCATTTTTTATCCTGTTTCAGATTAATCGTGCTGGAATAGTGCCAGAATATTACTTCAAAACTAAAGATGTTGAAAAGTTTGCAAAACTAAATGGTGTGGAAAAAGTGATTGTATCTAGAAAAGGACATTTTGAAATGAAAATTGATGTAAAACGCCCTGGACTGTTGTTGGAGTGGGAATATGAAGTAGTGTCTCATGATATCGCCTTCAAACTTTTGTTTGTAGGAAAATATCTCAATGGAATTGAAATTGAGGAAATTATCCCGATGCACAAATTCGAAACTGAGTATGAACCACTCCGTGGGTTCATCATTTGTAAAAAGCAAGGCAATTGTAAGTGTAATATACGTATTTTGTTTATTTGTTAACGTGAGAACTCGCTTTCATTTGTTCTTTAAAAATTTTAAAATAGAACCTACTAAAAACATTTTCGTATATTCTCTAATAAAAGTGTTATTTTATAGAACGCATTGTGCAATGAATTACAATAGTTATGAAATATCAACCTTTGAAATGAATTTAGCATTTTTACTGAGTCTATCGTATCATCCTTGACTAGTTATTTGGCGATTAATTCCAGGAATTCAGTTAATATTAACTAAAAATTGAATTTGTACTTCAGACGCATTTTTCCCCAATCGATTGAAATAAAAATTTCACACAGAATTATAGTTTTAGTCACATAACACATACCAAATTTGATACATATAAGTCATCAAATTTCAGTTATATCTTTTAAATGTTTCTAAAAGAATAGACCTATAGACGGTCAATCCCTCGTTGGCTTCAGCTTAAAATTTGATGAGAATCTAGATTATAAATGTTGATTTTTTGTATAGAATTTTATCTATCTACTTTTCTTTGTTTTGTAGTTATCGTGTTAAATTATATTCGAACAGCCGGGCAGACAGACTTTCTCTAAACCGGATTGACTCAAAATTTGCTAGAAAATTACAAATTTGGTATAAAAGACTCATATACTTAATTTCATCCGTCTAGATGAAACCTTTTTCTTTTTAATTATCGTTGTCACAGACAGATAGACAGATGGACATTTTTCAAAAATGTGTTTCTCAAACTCAGGGTAGTATAAAACGTAGAGATTCGTCAAAATTTAGAGTTCGAATTTTTTTGGCGATTACAATACTTTCTCTATACTATGTATACGCGAAAGTAATAAATAAATATGCGATTAATAAAAAAATGGCTAAATTTTGAAATATGAACAAGCATTTTCTTTATTTATGCATGACTTAGTTTACATCAATGTAACCCATACAACCAACCGTTATGGTTGACTTAGCTGTGTTTTTTTATAAAATGAATTTCCCTCGCTTGACATAACAATCATATCATCATAGCATAACAATCATCTATATTTGCTATCTAATTTCGAACTCTATGTTGTAATACTCTACAATATGTTTTCAAAATATTCTTTCGCCTGCAAAATGCGTTATGTTTTTTAAAGACTAATTTATCCCAGAGGATTTAGAATTCATATAGTGAGTTCATTTTCAAACAGTTTTGTGCTTCTTGCAGTTGTTTCGAATGGAAATCAACAAAACATTCAAAACTTCATATGGAAATCGAGTTCAGGTATTTTCCAATAAAAAAGGGGGGTTGATAATTTTATACAAATAAATAGGGATAATTGAAAAATATTGTAACTTTAAGTAAATATTAATTTGATTTATTTATGTTCTAATGGTTAATTTCAAGTGAGAAATGTGGGTCAAATTGAATTTAAAATGCATTTTGTAAATAAAAAAGTAAATAATGAAAAAGCGAATTAATGTTTAATTTGCTCAATTCAATGTTTAATTTGCTCAAATATTAGAATGTAATATCCTTTTTTTTTTAAATGAATTTTTTGATTAATGCTGCTTTTTTAATTTAAAATATATTCTTCTACGTTAATTTTTTAACGCAACTCACATTTTTTAAATAAACTGCATCTTTTTAATAACAAAACTTTTTTAACTTTCAACTTTTTTTATCGTGCAAGTTTTCTTCAGAAAAATATATTCAAATTTTTGAATTGCAATTTTACAGTGTATATTCAAAAATTTCAACCAACAAACCAAAAGACTGAATTCTTGTGATCAAGAATTATTGTAAATTTTTTTCCCGAGGGGTTAAGTAAAATAAAATTTAATAAAAGAAAATGGCTGAATATTTGGTATCGGCAGTTTCAAAAACAGATATGCGAAACATCTATTATTAGAAGTTCTTACAGTTTTTATTTAAATTAATAAATTAAAATGCTTGGACTTATGAATGTATGAGTCAAATTAGTACATAATTATTGTTTGTCACTTCTGCCTAAATTATGTGAATAAAACACTTATTAATGAGACATTTATATTTTGGGATATTTAGATAAAATTTATTTGGTAACAATAGACTAACTTCAAAAAGATTTCTTAATTAATAATATCTATCCTTTTTATTTTCTCGTATTCACAGTATAGAGAAAGTACAGTAATTGTAAAAAAAATTGAATTCGAAATTTTGACGAATCGCCACGTTTTAGAACTCACTGAGTTCGAAAAATACATTACTGGAAAATGTCCGTCTCTCTGGTTTGTGACTGAGATACTCAAAATCGCTTTGAGCTAGACAGTTGAAATTTGGTATGAGGTCTTTACACCAAATTTGTAGATTTCTATCAGATTTTGAGCAAAATAGATTTGCCCAGCTTGATTTTTTCTTGATTACAAGTTGACATTAATTCAATACAAAAACAACTAAATAGATAAGATTCGGCACACAAGTTTAGCCTCTATAGTGTAGACAATATTCATATTTTGAGCCAAATGCAACAACGGGTTAACTGTCTGTCGGTCTGCACTTTTAGAAAAATGTAAACGCGGTAATTCAAAAATGAATTATATATATCAAATTTGGTGCAATATTTTATGATTAAAAAGTTCAGTTTTGTGTCAATTTTTTTCAATCGGTTGAGAAAAACGTGTTTAAAACACAAATTCGAACACCAGAGATTAATCCAAAAATAACTTGCCAAAGTTAACACGACAGATTCAGTAAAAATGCAAAATTAATGTCAAAGAATATTTTATATCTATTGTACACTAATTAAAAAATTGTTACAGTTTTTTGCTAATTATTATTTGTTGTGCATTTAGATTTTTATTATAAAATACATTAATTCAAGACCACAATTTATGCGTTTTTTGAGATATAAAGCAGTAACTAAATTATATCATTTTCGTTATTCGCTAATCAAAAACAGGTATAATTTGTATATTTTAAATGAAACTTGAGTTGTATAAATTTTCAATGTAATTATTTGTATGTTATATCTTTTGTAGATGTCATCGTTTTTGATAATACCTACAGTTGGTTCAGTTCCAAGGAAGTCTATTACAGAATATTCTTCGGAAGTTCCAAAGAAAAATCCTAATTATGAGCATCATTATTACACTCTCACATTTTTCTAATTGAATATTTCGGATTTTTTTTTACGCTTATGTAATTACTTTGCAGTGTAATATCATTAAACTTTTACACATTTACCTTTTGCTTTCCACGAATTGAATTTTATTTTGTCGATATTTTCTATTAATAATATTTTGAGTTTCGCAATCTTAAAGAATATCTTCTTTCTATCTTATTGATAATTATTATTTTAAACGTATAAAATTGGTGCATTAGATTTGAGTATTATTTAATAACAAGGGTCCTAAAATCTGTTTATAATATAAATTTTTATTATAATTCCTTTTATTAATAATAATTAATAAAAGGAATAATATAATTAAATAGGGTACAGTTATTTATAAAAATGAAATTTTAATTAAAAGAGAATTATTATCAAAGCAAAACTTCAATTTTTTTTTTTCTTTTGAATAAGAAATTATCTTCCTATTTACCTTTGAGATAAATTTCTGAGAAAATTATACGATATTTAGTTATTGCTTCAAGAATGGAGTTTTTTGGGTTTTTTTTTTATCTTGAATTAATGATTAACTGATATGAGTTTGAATAATTCATATCAAAATTATGAACAGTTAAATATTAATATTTAATCAGCATTTTGTTTTTTGTATATTGTTGTTGCGAAATGTATCTGAGCTTCTGCAGATTTTACTGAGAATAATTCTGTTTAAAGAGAAAAGAAGTTTTAGAAATTAATCGCTTATAAAGCCACAAATAAGCAAAAAAGTACAATATTAAGACAAAGCTTTCAAAAGTTGGCGTGATGGCATGAGTTTTAATACAATTCATTGCGAAGTTTTGAAATTAATTTTTTCAATAATTACTTATGCAGCATATTATATTTTTATATTTTTCAGGTTATGGGAAGAGTATATGATGTAAAAATATGAAATTTAAAACTGTAACAAGTGAAGACTTGTGTTAATCTTTAAAATCGTCATAAACTTCCACAGTAGATTCAGAACTAGTTCATAAGATTTTCTTATTGAATGCGCATAAAAACTTAAAATGTGGCCACTTTCGCTACGAATTTGCTTTACCTTTATTTTATATTAGATGCCTATTGGCGACCAGTTGGTTTATTGAATATTTAATTCACTTAATTTCATATCCAGGATTTTGACAACGAACTATTTTTAACCATCTTATTCTCGTAGTCACTGAAACCGTGTTATTTTAAATATATATATACATATATAAAGCCCAAATTTATTTTTGCTATTGATTAATTAAAATTTTTAAGAGATCAGGACGTAACGCGCCATTTTACCCTCAAAAGTATATGTATGGTAAATTTGGTAACTATAGGTCAAATTGTCAGTCCTGTGAAGCCCCTACGCGCACACAAACACATACGTACATTTAATAGCGGATTTCAGATGGGACAGACATAATTGATAGAATTCCTAGATGTTTGTGAGTATGTAACATCAAAGAGATTCTGAAGATTGCATGAAAAATATGCAAATACATCATGATATATGATTATATTCTCCGCTGCACTGTGGCCGGCGATTTACTGGAAAAACGAATTGCAGAAAAATCAAGCTTGTTGTACCATTCAGAAGACCGGTCAGTTAGTATGACCCAAAAGATAATCACTAAGCAACTCTATCTACATGTTGATATTAAACCTTTGTTGAGATTTCTATTGGATACTAGCATTAGAATTATTCATCTCTGACATGTGTGTAATTCGTACGTCAACAATGTCTTTTAGAGCATTAATTATAATTCAAATATTTTAATTAAGAATTTATTTAGTTATTTATTTAAAATATGAGTTTTAGAGAAATAGTTTGTTAATCAGTTGCAGTTAATTAAATTTAAAATGGCATAAATTCCATTTTTACTAGCGTTGAAAACCTCTCCTTAAAATTAATTTTAAATAAATCCCATCTTTGAAAATAAAAATTTGGTTTAAGAGCAATGACGTATATGACAGCAAATAATAAAACATATAAAGGATAAATATTCTTAAGACATAGGAGAAATGAAAAACACCTTTCCATTAAGAAATCTGCTGTAAATTTAAAAAAAAGCTAAATGAATATTTTGTATTATTAATAAACATTTTCCTTTACGTATCTTTATTTATTTATTTAGTCAAATTACATTTCCCCCTGATTGTTTAAAGAAAGTCAATATTTCATCAAATTCTAAACGAAATTCAGAGGAAAATAGCCTGTACAAGTGACTTAATATAAGTTAACACCATAATTGCAAAAAGGAGTGAATTAGATGTATAACATTTGGCTACAAATTTATCATTTGGAGTGTACATATGAATAAACTTTTTATCAATTTGTACTTTCACAAGCATATAAACGCGATAATTCAAAAACGGCAAGACTGAAACATATAAAACTGGGGTTGTTATTTTGTGACCACAATTGTAGTTATGTGTCAAATTTCGATTTTAATCAGTCGGGGACAAGTTCCCCAAATACTCATTCGGTTTTCTGATACTTTTATACCGTATTCGAGCGACAAATACGTTAATAGGTTCTTTCGCAACTATTGTTCGGCAATAGCATATGATTAATAACACACAAATGCATTTATTGAAAAAAATGCGAGGAAAATTTTTGGGAGGCTATTTTGTTGATTTTTTACAGAAGATATAATTGAGACAGACGATTAAAAAAAGATGCCAAACGTCAGAAATCAAATGGGAGGAAAGCAGTTCATTGTTTGTCAAACGATGATTCCAAGGAATTATTCTATTGTTTTGACCTTACCGAAATGGAAAGTGCATTGTGAAATAAGACAGAAAGAAGTTCCTTCGGCGATGTGGAAAAATCTTTATATGATAAGCACACAGTTTACCCTCACTTAATATTCTAAACTAACTTCAGCAGATCGCCTTAGCCTCTGCGACACCGCGTTGAAGCGAAGTAAGTCAAGGTCACAAGATCTCACTTGTTTCGTGAACTTGTTTGTCAGGGTTTCATGGCTAATAATCTTGAAAGTAAAAACATATTGTATTAGCACTCACTTGGTAACTATTCTGAGATCAGCATACGTATTTTAAGATCATACACTGTTTAAACTGAACATTTTTTCGAGAAGTTTTTGTTTATATTGTGATTTTAAAACAATCGGCAAATTTCCTTGGTTGTACGCAATATGTTCCTCGTTATATACATATAGTTTCTCATTAGTTTTGTCAACTAATTTGTTAACTAAAGCTTGATTAGTTTAGAAGACAATCAGAAAAAGGTAAGTAAAATTATTTATTTAATTTCATTTAATTTTATCCCAGATAAGTTATTTTTCCGTGATTATTTTTATCAAAACAGGACATTCCATAAAATGATTTATTTTTATGCTCATTCAGAATTTAATTTATTTCCTACTAGCCGCCTTTGGCGACCAGCCGGTTCGCCAGTATTACCGCTCGCTACAATTTTCAATTAAATATTTTAAGTAACTGGTCTCTTAATAGATTCTCAAACAAAACATTTTTAATCTTCAAATTTTGATAGTCATACCAAACTTATACTATTTAGATCGTTTCGTTCAATTTAGTATATATATTTTGCTAATTTGTTGCCATTTCCGGTAAAACTTCAACTTTAATTTAAAATGTAAATGACGAAATTGGAAATAATATTAAGATATTTTTTAATAAAACCAAGCGCTTTATTTTATTAATCATCTTTATTGTTATTTATTAATTATTATTATTATTGAATATGAGTATTGCAAACAGAATCGCTCGGTATTTAAATCTTATATGAACTACAAAATATTTTTCATAATTTATGTAATATCACAAACAATAATTCAACAAATATTTCTGAGATTCAGCATAAAATTCAGTTTTTAGTTTTGCTTTCAAAAGGATTGAAATGAAATCAATAATAATATTTTGCTCCTGCTTATAAATATATTTCAAAAATTATGAAGTCTAAATTTAATGCAGTAAGGTATCATATTCTGATAAATATTCTGGACACACTAAATTTTAAATAAATGAATGAATGTTTCTATTTTCCACGACTAAGACTTATTTATGAAGTTTTAAATGTTAAAAATTTAGAAAAACTCGCCATTTTCATAATCTTAGGCCAATTAATCTTGAGAAACCTGCGCGCTGATTGGCGTATTTTCTTTGAAGCGATCGATGGAAAATCTAAAATTATCCTTTTTTTTATTGAATAGTGATATTCAAATCTTCATAAATCAGTCAGTTTAAGTGATTAGAAATTAACTCTTAAAAGTCAGTGATTTAGTTGATTGGAAATTAATTCTATGACCACCATAAAATCTGTGCTTTCTCTTGTGGTGTATGCATTCTCCTTAATATCCGCTCGAATAAAACATCACATACAAAAGTACCACATAGAACAAACACATCAAAAGTAAACATAACATTTCAATAGTTGCCAAAAACAAAAGAGAGAAAAATGCAATTAATAAGCAGACGATATTTAGAAAAGTACAAATATTTAGACTGGAAAATCAAATTGTCTGAAATTAAAAACACTCGCAGACGATATTTACAAAAGTAAAAATATTCAAACCTGAAAAGGAAAATATATGAGTTATTCCATCAATAAATGCCATAAGTTTGTTTATATCTTCATTATTTTATGAGTCATTAAATATCAAAATGGATCCGGGACTGAATAAACACCCTGTATAGAGAGTGTAAAAGATCATAACATAATTTTTCTTGAATTTATTTTTTAGAAAAAATAATATTTCATATTTGTTTCATTTCCTACAGACACTTGCCGAAAATTATATTTTTGCAGATTTCATTTCCAAAAAGATTTAATTTATTTTCAGTTAGAGCTTTAATCAATGTGATGGCAACACTTTGAAAAAAGCTTTTTTTTTTCTCTCATGAATGCGAAACGTGCTTAATCCTCATTTTTATTTTTGACGAAAAAAATTATTGAAAAACATAGTTAAAATATTTATTTAAAAATTCATTTAAAATAGAAATTTAATTTTAAGATTAAAACAGTAGTATCATTTAAAAGATAAATTTTTTATCTTTAACTTCATGTAAAAATATTTTTTGTGCGGTAATATTTTCGGAAGTTATAGGAGAAACACGCCAAAATTTCGCTTAATATTTAAATAAATAAAATTCTATTTAAAAATTCGAAAAATTAATCCCCAGGTGCACATTCCCGGCCTCCAAGGTATACACGTGCCAAATTTGGTAGCTGTAGGTTGAATGGTCTGGCCTGTAGAGCGCCAACACACACACACACACACACACACATATTGAGCTTTATTATAAGTATAGATAACTAGTAAGAAACGAGTTTGCAAATGTTTTTCAAATAAAAAAAAATCGCAGGGGCCTAATTTTATGATAAGCCGTATGAATTTTAGTAAACACATGCATTGTTAATTTAACTACTTGCATTACTATATGCATCTGTTTAATAAGTTGAGTAATTCGGGTAAATATGAACTCTCTGATAATGTGACATGCAATAAAACAATTAAATTTACATCCATCGAAAATTCCCCAAAACATTACCGTGAAGGTTTATTTTGAAGATTTTGGGAGTGCGTTGATATGGGTAAATAGATCTAAATCAAACTTATAATGCAAATGAATACGATTAAAAATTGTTTGATACATTAAAAATTTGAACTGAAACTTCCATATAGGTTCTATCATATGTACGATTGAAAAAAAGGTAACGTGCAGGAAAATGTATTAAGAAAAACAAAGTTTATCATTATGGGACTCCTAAGTTCAAAATATCAAATATATTTTTTAATAATTGCAATTATTCAATATAAATTCTCTGATAAAGTGATGTGGATCAAAATAATAAAAGTAGTGTATTTGTATCCAATGAAATTGGAATAGCAGAATTAGTATATTTATATAATTAAGTGAATTAAATTAAAATGATTTTAAGTTAATTAAATTTTAATAATTTAATTAACAAAATTAACTTAAAAAATTAATTTCATTAACTTAATTTAATTAACTTAAAAATAATTTTAAGTTAATTAAAATAATTTTTTTAACCATTAACAGTGAAAATAAGAATATCACCTAGATCAATTAATACCAATATTTGTGAAGGCGCATGCATTCTTGAAATAAAAATTTGCTTCCTAGACTGATAATAACAAAGATATTTTTCTTATCTTCACTGACGTCATCGGTTTCATTTTCAGAATCCTATTTGTACCAGAAAACAAAAATTGAATAATAATTTGAAAATAAAATAATATATCCTATAAAAAATTATGTATGAATATAATTTTTCCAGTACTTTGATAGTGTAAATAATAATAACGTAAATAAGACAAGAATATTGAATACAAGTATATTTGATAACGAAACCATCATAATTTGCAAATGAACATATTAAAAGGTTAATATTTGTTATATTGATGCATTATTTTATTAAATATCTCCGCAGATGTATTTAAAGATTTTACAAATGATTCTTGAATCGGCGGAATTTTCCTGTTAATAGGGCATTTCACTTTAGAATCATTTAAAAAAGTGGTTGCCTTTTTTAGATAATTGTTCTAATTGATGTTTTTTTTAATTTTTATTTATTTATTTATTTATTTTTGGAAGAAGAATACATTAAAAAAAACAGACATTCCTTTTTTACAAAATAATCTGCTACCAAAAGTTTTTATCCCAAAAGATTTGCTTCATTTAAAACTTCTTCTTCGAAATCATTCTAAAAATGTGTAAACATCCTATTCTTTATATTAATTTATGTCACTAAATGGTAAATAACAATCAAATAAAATTAATAAGTTTTTAAATGGAAAATAAGTCTGCGTAAAGGACTCAATTTTTATGAATTATATGAATAAAGTTTTTAAAATTTCATTAAAGATGTAACTTGTTAATTTGGCTTTTTTTACTACATAAACAGCATGCAAAACATTAGAAAGTGATATCATACGAGCCATCCACACAAGAATAGTAAATATACATATATGTGACAGCTTTATGATAAGTATGTTGAATTTTGAATAGTAAAAACCATTTGCTACAAAGAATAAAATCATTCCTAAAAACTTAAGTTACAGGTTATTTTTGTGTTCATAAGCTAAATATAATACAGATAATATAAAGTAATTTCAGCACCGGGTAGCAAAAAATTTGAAGTAAACTAAAAAATATGTAAAAAGAAGAAGAATTTCTTTTTTGTTATGATTACCGAAATACGTTTATTTTATTCTGCAAACGTGGAGTTATCAGAACAACATAATGAAAAAAAGTAAGAGAAAATGATAAAAAAAATTGTATAAAAAAGTAATTGATAAGTAGCAGATTAGGACATTCATCGGAGAAAGTTGTGATCGACCATAAATATACTTATCCAAGTAAGTATAATAGATTTTTTTTGTGTTTTCATTTAATAAGTGATTAAATTTTCGATTTATAGTGGATATAAAATGATTTTAGCTTTCCACTGTTTTCTTCGTCTATTGTCAATTCAAATAACATAATTGTAATTTCGAATGATAAAGTTTCAAATATCTATAAACTGATACTAAATAAGAGTTTTAAATAGCAACGTCTGTAACCTGGACAACCAAACACTTTTATATTTATTTTTACACTTTAATTCAAGATATAGTTATAAAACTCTTATCTGTAAATTTCGTATATGCTGTAAAGCAATGTTTCTTTATTAACAAATTATTTGCCATTGAAAATCAACTGGTTTACCGGGGATATTGAATATATTTAAATTCAGTTAAATCGCTTAGATATAACTTCATTTTCTATGATTCCGTCAAATTGTCAAATATTAAAATCGTGATATTGTAATCGTTTTACATACATTTTATTAATTGTGTATATGAACCTATATGACTAAGAGTAGAGACCTAGAGACTAATCACATGACAACAAAGGATTATTAAAAATGCAAATGTGCCGCACAAGCACCTACTAAATTTCACAATAATATAAATTCAAATTTTAATTAATTTTGTAAATTGCATGTAAATGAAATAGAATCCTTCATCCTTACTTTTCAACATTGTGAAGAATAACAGGTGAAAAGTAGTTGATGAAACGAAGAGAACAGTTTGAGCTACAAAACAACAACATAATCTATCATTGGAAATTAAGTTTAAAAAATATTTTTTAAAAATTTGCCAAAATTTAAGAAACATTTTCACGAGTATTGCATTTTCTTTTTAGCATATTATGTAAAGATATTTTTATTTTATTAAGAAATAAATTGTTAGAAAAACAAGTCATTTAAAACAATTTTATTCAGCTCATAATTTAAAAACTTGAAATTGAAAAGAAGAATGAAATTGAAACTTAAAATGCAGCAATGCATATGTAAGTTCAAGACAAAAAAATTGGTATAAAACTTTATTCTCTTTACAATGTTATTTCGTGTACTAAATTGCATTCGGGCTACATTTTCGTCAACAAAAATAAAAAAAACAAATAAATAAATGATAAGAAATAAACATGAAAATAAAAATAAAAAAAAATTTATAACTTTTTTATCTTTTTTCCTTTTCAATCAATTGTAAAAATATGCCCCGATATGGAGGAATGCGACGAAACACTTAAATACCATTTTTTCATTGGCTTTAGAAAATAAACAATATTATTTAAAGGACGAAATGATAGAATATGACAAATAATTAAGTGCATCTTTAAAATAAAATCAAGATGTTTATACAGTGTTTTAAATAGAAAAGGAAATATTTGAAAACAAAATTTTAAGACCTACCATTTTTCCATATCTCACTAAATCAGTAATCTTAACCACTTAAAATAATTCTATGATAATTTTTGCACCTGAACTTCTCACTATGGAGGAATTTAGCACTTTACAAAAATTAGTGTAGTGAACTCTCGTAAAATGGGTAAGATACGTTTCGTATGAAAGAGAAATGGGAAATACAGACATACATTATCGGATAAATTTATGTAAATTCAAAAAGTCTTGAATTTGAAGTTACGCATGTTGTCGATGAGACGATATTTTATAAAAAACTGTTTGTTCAAATGTTTACATAAAAATCAAAAGTGTGTGCTTATTTGCTTATCTAATTTTTAAAAAATTTTGAAAATATTGACTTTCTATTACACTGGATGATATTATTTCTCAAGTTGTATGAAATTAGACATCCATTCTGCTTTTATACAAAATGTAAGTATAAGAAAAATCGATTATAAATTAATAGAAAATAATAGAGATACAATTATTTTACATACAACAAATCAGTAATATAAAAATGGTAAGTTAGTAATTTTATCCTTCATTATTACACAAAATTACATGTGAAATATCCCTGATATTGTTTGAGGCTCTTCTTTAATTTTATATTATAAGCGAACCTTTTTCTTTCTATCTAGGTATTAATGAAAAAATGAAAAGTAATAGACACTTATTATGTTTTAGACTTGTGTATCCAAAAACTAGAACTGAAAGAAAATGGTTTGTCGTTACATTTATTAACTTATTAATTATTTCGAATAGATATTTTGAAGCAATGAAGCGTGGTAATATTTTTGCTTTAAAAAATTGTTTATTTTATTACAGTATTTTTACAATATTAGTAGTAATATTATAACATTACCAAAATATAGATAACTCATCCAATGGTTATTTGATGCAATGGGATTTGAGTCCATTAAAAAAGTTCATATTTAGACAGAAAATAAAACAAAACCAGAATCGATACAGAATTAATAAACTAATGTAGACATCTATTAAATCGATTACAATTCAACGGCTTTATGTCAGTCACAATATAATGCTAAAAAAATACTGTTTTAAGGGACTTATAAAACAAAAAAAAACGGGGTTTTTTTGTGGGTTTTTTTTTGTCAAATGTGATAATTGCATAGTTGTTCTTAATTATAACAAACGAAATCTTTAACTTTTACAAAAAGCATTGAGATTTGTGGAAGAAAATGGATAGGGAAAACAAACATTATTTTATTAAACTGATGGTCAAAGTTTTAAATATATTTATGCTAGACATAATTTCAAGCCGATCATTCTATACCACATCAGTGAGATAGTGGCATTTCGCCCCATTCCAGTTAGGCCAGTCATTACCAAGCATTCCACTATTTATTCTTCCATTTCTTCGGGGAACATCTGCAAGAACACAGTGAAAGAATCTCTCCCTCTTGACGGCATACAAATATGCAGCCATTCTTACCGCATTCAGTGATTTTCAATCCAAAGGTGCATTAAACAAAGGTGCATTCAAATTAGGTTGCTTTGGATATCCATTCTTTCAGACTACATTTTACCAATTTTGACCACTTTTTCATATTTACGATTGAATTTAAAGATACAACACTTCATTGACATGATGTGGAATGCTGATGAGCATTCGACATAAAAGAAATTTTTTCCAAGGAAGAATAAAAATGTATTATATCACTAGAAAATTTACTTGTATCAGCGGGACATTTGTTTAAAGATGAGGTTTTGTAATTACTTCTATTTACAAAATATGAAATGTTATTGAAATATGAAATGTTAAATGTTCTATTTACAAATAATGAGATTTCTATTTTTAAAGTAATGAAAGACACATTTTACTAAATATGTTTTTCATTAGAAAATGATCCCCTTTTTCTTTTTTTAGGAATTTGAAATTCGGAATCGAAGGATATTTCAAAATGTATGACGAGTGGACGGAAGAAGAAAAAAATGCAGTTGCAGAGGTAAATGGCACTTAGAGTTATTATTGATGTATTTTGTAAATTGCCGTAAATTGACTTTGATCTTATAAAGAGAATCAAAAACACGCAAATAATTCCAAAGTTACCTCTATTTTCCTTTCACTTACTATCTCAGCCTACAAAGAGGTTAGAACATAGTTTCGAAAATATTTTTCTTTTTAGATCTTTACGTAATTAATAGTTATGTCATCCATGTACTAATTATACTGCAGTTGAAAGTATATTTAATATAGGGAGGCATCTTTCCGCCTACATAAATACTCCTAAAATGGTCCTGTTGAGTTTAAAAAGAAAATGTTATGGACAAGCAGAATTTTATTTCAAATATTGGTTATTGATATCACGAATACTATATTACTACTTTAAAAAAAGTTTATTTTTAATTTTATTGAACTCTTATTAAAGCAAAGGGACTCATAGCAACACATATAAATTAATTCAATTTTGATTTGATCACTTTTAGATTTTTATAATTGTGAACTTTGAAGATAATTGTAATTCGATTCAAAAATAATCAGAATTATAGCTTGAAATTGGCTTTATTAAGATGTGAAAGAGAAAAATTAATTCTTGCTTGTTTATTTTCAAATTTCTATTAATATGATCATTAGATTGAAAAGATTTTATTGCATTAAGTGCTTTATTTTGCAATTTTTTATAAGTTATTTCGTAGTTTCAAATCATTTCTAACATCGAAACGATAAATGGAAATCAATGTTTTTATTTTTAAAATAAATTTCTTGAAATTGCTAATCCCTGAAAAAAAATTATTATCATTTCATTCAAAAGATTTTAAAAATAAATAATATACTATTTAAAATTATGTAAAAGGTAATAGTTTTAACGATAACAATAATAAATAAAAAATGAAATCTGCTATCATGTGAGAACATTATTATTTTTTAAGTTATGATTTGTCTTAATTAATTCAAGTCATTAACTAGTTTAAACGTGTTTGAAACAATCACGAAGCTTCTATCTCTCTCTCTCTCTCAGGAATCACTACTATTTTAGAATCACGCACAATTAATTACATTTAGCACGGACAATTACATTAATATAAAAGAAATGAGCATTAAACAGATTTCGTCAAATACGTAGCAAGATTAATTCACATGTTGATATCGCAGTCATTACACTGCATTCACCGTCTCACACACACACACACACACACACATATATATATATATATATATATATATATATATATATATATATGTAACCAATCGAAAGCAAGAAATAGTTTGAAAACTAAACTAAATTGACAACAAAAGCAAAATAATTTCAAAAACGCAACAAAAAAAATAATCTATTCAAACAAAACCAAAAATGGAACAGGTAAAAACTTCATAGTATTTAGAGAGCGCAAATGCAGCTACTTCTAGAACAACACAGATGAACTGATACAAAAGTATAAAAATAAAGTAAAATGAAAAAACAAAAAACCAAATAAAAATATTAAAAAAGATTAAAAAAGGAAGAATCCGGCCTGAAGACTTTTTCAAGGGTCACCCTCAGGCAGGGATTCAAAAAAGGGATTTTTTCTGTAAAGGAAATTCAGACAAACGTCTAATAATGATTCCTTCGTGACCCGAAAATCCCCTGAAATTAGGCCTAAGAGATATACCATTTTAACAGAAAGGAAAATACAAAACAACCAATTAGAAGAAAAACTACTAATAAGTAAAAATACAATAACAAAAAACACTAAAATACCAAATACAGACAAATTAAACACAGAAGAAATAACTTAAAGTTAAAAAATGTAATAAAAAGGCAACACATACCTTCTATAACAGTCCAGAAAATCCCAAGCTATCGATTGTGATTCCCGCCCATTAAAAACAAAGCTAACGGCAATTTAGGTAAAAATTGTAAGCTCGCAGCGCCACCTATTGAGTGAAAAAAAAAGCAAGGAAAGTTCTAATTTTTTATTTAAGCCAAAAGGATTAATCCCAAACCATACCTTGTTTAATTAAAAAATTGACATTACAGTAATTTTTGGGAAATTCATTTTTAATTAAATTATTAATGAGGTGGTTTGATGCTTCAATATAGGAGTTTTTATTATTGCAAACCTTTTTTATCCTGTTAACTTGTGAGAAAATTAGATTTTTGAAGATTTTAGAGTTTAGATTGGAATGGTAATTACATAGTTTTGTTATTTTAAATTTGAATTCGTCCCTTTTATCGTAAATACCAACAATTGTTTTATCATTATCAATTTCGATTTTTAAATCCAGAAAGGTAGCTTCAAGTTGATTTTTATTCGTTTCTGTTAGAATTAAATCTTTTGGATAGCAATTAGTCACAATATTAGTATTGTCGAAGTCAATCAGAAGTAGGTCATCAATATATCTCCATCCGTTTATCAAATTATATTTAATTATTTTTTTCTCATAGTAATGTAGAAAAATATTAGCCAAAGCACTTGAGAAAGCCGCTCCCATTGGAATGCCCTTAACCTGTTTATAAAAGTTAATACCATTAAAAACGTAGTTTTCAGTAATATTAAAATTACATAACTCAAGCCAGTTATTTTTAGGAATGATATCTTCATTTAAATATTCGTCATAGACAAAAGTGCAGACTTTTATTAATTTTTCATGAGGAAGATTAGTGTACAAATTTTCGAAATCAAAAGTATTAAGTTTATTAATGTTGTTATCTTTAAGAAAATCCAGAATTTCTTTGTTACTAGAAATAATAAAGTGCTCTTCATCTTTAATTTTGTCCAGGATAATTTTTAAGTATTTAAAGAAATGTTTACCCGTATAGAAATTATAACTGCCAGTGCTACAGGTCACAAATCTGAATTTTACTGGATTTTTATGAAATTTGACGGTTGGGAATAAATAAGGATAGTTAAGAGAGCAAGTCTTAGTTTTGGTTTTTTTTGCGAATGCTAGCATTCTTTTATCTAATTCCTTTTTCCCGGTGTTCTTTAACAAATAAGTTGCGTTAGAGTTATATTCATTAATTAAAATTTCTTTATAATGATATTTACAAATTAAACAGAAATTATTTGCTGATTTATCTATTACTGTAATAACAAATTTTTCTTTTAAATTTTTTATTTCGTTTTTTAATGTTTTACTAAAATAAATCCCACGTTCTTTAGATCTGTCAAAATCAAAATTCATTTTTATTTTTATTTCCCTTAAAATTCTCACCTTCCATTCTCTGAAACCTTCCGCAGGACAATGGTATTTTCTAGATAATTTGGCAATAAAAACATCCAAATCATTACCAATAGAAATCAAGATTTTTTCGTGGTTTATTTTTTCTCTTAATCTAAGTTTTGTACCTCTTCCCATTAAATCTCTTAAAGAGTTGGATTCAATAATTTCCAAGTTACCTGTAATAATATGACCTTTATCAACATCTATAAAATCTTTATATTTTTCTTTTTTACAGTAACAATCTGTAATATTAATTTTATCTAAATTTTTCCCATAGTAATACCATTAGAAATAAATTTTCTACCCAGGATGAAGCCATATAACCCCAAAACATGACGGAGTCACCACCATGTTTAACTGTAGGGTGTAAATTTTTTGGATACAAAATAGTATTAGGCTTTCACCATATGGTATCATTGCCAAAAATGTCGAATTTTTTTCATCACTAAATATAACTTTCTTCCGAAAGTAATTGGTATTCAATTGATGAGTTTTTGTATATTTTAAACGCTTTTTCTGAATTTGCAACCTGAATTTGAACGGTTTCTCTCTAACTATACGATTTTTATTTCCAGTTTGTGTAATTACATTTCTCACAGTTTCAGCACTTACACTTCTGCCTATGATTTGAGAAATTCCTGCAGCAAGTTTAATTCACTAAACGGTCTCAGTAATCTAAAGGAAAGTATTAAAATTTAGGTCCAGATGAAAATTTCATTTTTCAGCAGGACAACGGCTCCAAACAGAACGCATGTAACGTCGAAATGTGGTGTCTTTTTCATTGTAAACAGCATTTACATACACCACCATAGTACCCCGACATCAATGTCATTGAATATCTGTGGGTCACACTCGAAATAGTGGTTCAAAAACACAAAATTAGAAACAAAACTCAATTAAAACAAGTTAGCAAGAAGAATGGGGTAAAATAACTTCAGATACCACCAAAAATTGGTCGAATCGGTAACAGGGCATTTAAAGGCCATTATAAAAGCCAAAAAGCAATTAAATATTTACACTTGTTTTCTTTGTGAGATATTACAAAAATTTCATTAGTGTATACTCAATTTTTTTGAGCAAAAATCTGCGTGTGTGTTTATTTAAAATGCTTCTGAAATTTTTCAGTTTAGAGGTTTTTTTGTAGATTTTTCTTTATTTTTACTTTAAATTAAACCATGTGTTATGTTTTATCAAGTAAAAGTAAGGTGTACTCTCAATTGTTTGAGCCACTGTGTGTGTGTGTGTGTGTGTAATGATAATTTTTTTAAACTTTCATTTAAAATTTTTCCAGCTAGCAAAGTTTTGGAGCTTAAACGATTTTGAAATGAAAAAAGAAAGACTATTGTTTTTTTAAATATCGAGGCGTGCGTAATCTGATAGTCTCATGATTGTTTCAACCCGGTTTAAACTGGTTAATGACTTAAATTAATTAAGACAATTCGTAAGACTACTGAGAATGGTTGATTTGAAAATTAAGTTGTAACTTTAGTTGGCGATAAATCGCCAAATGTAACAACCTTCTGCATTATTTTCTAATAATCCTATTTTAATTAGTTAAAATTATCTCTGAAACAACAATCTTTATCCATAAAACAAACAGTAATTTGAGTTGTTTGGTTTATTTTTACAAAACGTTGCTTGAGTTAGGCAATAATACTGGGATTTCCAAGGGAAATACTACATTAGCAGAAGATAGATAATGAAAAAACTATACTCTGAAAGCCGACTCCAAAATAAAACTACGTTAGCAGACGTTAGATATTTCAAAAGCTATAGTGTGAAAGCCGACTTCAAAATAAAAAAAAAAGGATCAATAGCCTTCACATTTTTAGGCTTCAACAATTTGTTGGCTTCTCATTTTGAGGTTCCAAAAACCTCAAGAGAAAACAATATCTTGTTCTCACATAATAAAAAGAAGGATAAATAGCTAATTTGTTGCCTTCACATTTTGAGACTTGAACAATTTGTTGCCTTCTCATTTTAAGTCTCCAAAAACCTCAAGCAAAAACAATATCATGTTCTCACATAATAAAAGAAAGGATAAATAGCTACTTTGCTGCCTTCACATTTTGAGACGAACAATTTCTTGCCTTCTCATTTTGAGGCTCTAAAAACCTCAAGCGAAAACAATATCATGTTCTCATATAATAATAAAATTCAGCTATATCCTAAAAAAAATACATGATCATTTCATGAAAGAATTTCAAAAATAAATAAGTTACCACTCAAAAATAGGTCAGAAGTACATACTTCTTACAACAAACGAAATACAACGGGAAAATCAGAATAACAGTTTTTGTATTCAACTGAAATTTTCACAACGAATCTTGCAACAGTTTTAAATTTCAATAGGCTTTAAAAAGAAAATACGTCATTTCTCTTCTTTTTTATCTATTTATCTCTCTTACCGCAAAGGAGAAAAACATATAACATGTATAATTTTTAAAAAATATTCAATTGCCGAATTTCATTAACTAACTTGTTAAAAAAATATCGCAAAGAAGTAAATAAAAGCAAAGCTATCAAGTAACAAATTTGAAATTTTATATAACGGATGGGCATTTCTCAACCCACGAAAATTGTTTTTATGTAAATTTTTACATGCAGAATATTTTCAAAATATTTTTAGTATTCAGACATTTTGCCAGAAGAGAATAATTATACTAGTTTTTTTTAAAAATTTCGTTTCATCTTTAAATCCATTTTTAATATGTTTATTATTTATTTTAGCTTACATTTTTATTTCAATAACTTATTAAAATGCTCATGCTCTTACTTATTCGACTCAAAATTGGATGGTATCTATATTTATACCCAGTAGTACTTAATTATATCCTAACTTTACATTAAAAACTATAATAAGAGATCGGAAAAAAATAAACCAGTACCTTTCTGTGCTTGACATTTCATATTTTCGGAACTTTTTATTTGCATTTTTTTTACAAATTTATTTATTTGACAGTTTCCAAACTTAATAAGAATTTTTCCAATCGATCTCTCTACGGCCCTTTATCATCCAAGAAAGTCGATGCATTTGAATAGACTGATAATTAAAAATCTATCAGTTTTTGCCGTATGCCATGACTATTTCTTTCAAATTATATGGAAATGCAATGTGAAATTTTCAATAATTTGAGATTACTGTAATAACATTGGAATTTGCATTTTTCTTAAACCAATAAATAGATAATTAGTAAGCTTGAAAATAATATAATATTTCTGTTAGATGAATATGATACAATAGGGTTTCATTTTATTTAAAAAAGAAATGGACACCTTAATTAAAACAGTAATACAGAAATGACATTATTCATATGCCAACTAATACCATATATTAAAGTACTTTAATTCATCTTAATATTTATGATATATTATTCTTCAAGATAAATAATTGATATTAACCTTGAAGAAAGTAAATGAAGTTCTGGATGATTTAGAGCGCAAAACGTATCAACGATAAGATTTTAAATTAAAAAATGGAAGGAAACCAAAATTAATTAATAGATAAAATGTCAAGGTTGACATTTATTGCATATATCAGTGTGTTTCGAAAGAACAGGGAAGGAAATAATTGTGAAGATAATCAGTTTTTACCAAAAACAGTAAGATCGCTGATTATGATATAAAATGCCAGTTTAACATTGCAAAAATATTACCTGGGAGAAGTTACTTTTTTCTTCAAAAATCCATATTCATGCATGAATGAATTTAATGATTTTTTTCTTTCTTTATTGCAGTTCCGGAAGATTATGAAAGATGAAGTTCCTCCTGATATGTATGAAGATAAACACATTTTCTTCAAATTCTTGAAAGGTAAACTAATGAATTTTGCCACAAAAATGTTAAAGTTTTAAGTAAATGCTCCTTAGGAAAAATAGTTTAAACCTATAGTTCAAAAGTTAAATAATTTTTTAATTTGAGGGGGGGGGGAGGTTTTATTTTTTGTTAATTTTAGGATACTGATAAGTTGTTCAAAATTTTTTCTCTTTCTTTTTCTTTCTTTTCATAGGCAAATCAATTAGTGATTATCAAACTAAAAATCTTCCAATACAACTTTTTTAGCTTATATTAACTGTACTTACAATTTCCAATAAAGTTTAAAGTAACTGCACTTTATACTGTAATCTGTAATCATGCAAATGTATTGTTCAATATTATTTTTTGCTTAACCGTTTCCTTAATTATACTGGATTTATATATATTGTAATTCATTATTATCTTGGGAAAACTCGTGTCTCGTATGATTTGTCAATACGACTTGTTTAATCACGTTTTTCTTCTCCCTGAAGCTCAAAAAGAAAGACATATCTGGTTTGATTGTAAGTTTACAAAGTTTTGTTGGAGATCTTTGTTTTCAGATGATGGGACTGGACGGACTGGTGTTTTGCTCAAGTCTTTGTGGTAGGTACAGGATAAGAATAGTTACGTTGAAAAAGAGTAATAAAAATGGCGATTGCGTATCATAAAGAATATGCAGCGCAGATGATATTTCAGACAGTGAGTATGAAGGCATGAACTTTAAATATAGTAGGCTAATACTTAACTTTTTTTCTTCTGCACGAGGTTACTCGGGACAGTAAATTGATAATAAAAGTATATACTTTCACACCCATAAAAAAATAAACGAAATCAACTTAAAATCTGTTTTGTCTCGATTTCTTATATTTTAAAATGAGATAAAAAATAATGTGGATCCTTTTGTAGTCTTTCTTAAAGAAAGTTTTAGGAAATTGGTTGAAGGCTGCGCAATATTTAAAACTATCTTGTATTGGAAACATAAATAGTGATTTCCATGCCAGAGTTATGCAAGTTCATAAGTACGTTGTTTAATAATAGACGGTTATTCAAAAAACCTAGAAGATTAAAAGGATTTAAAATATTTACTTTTTTATTTATGGCAATAGACAAAGACACATACCACACATATTTTGATTGGGAAAATTTCAAAATTTTATTCTATATATTCAGTATGAGTTTCAGTTGTTATGCTACAAACATCGAATCGGAAGTCCCTTCTTTCCGTACATGAAGTAACTGTCTCTGATTATTGATTGTTATTCTTTTCTAGTAACAATTATACTTCACAAATTTGAAGAGTAGCAAGTATAAGTTTTATGTGCATGCCATATTGTTATTTGCAAAATTTTATATTCTCTGCTTCATCCTTATGAATTTTCTATGTTACTCTCAAGTCAATGAGTCAATGTTCAACATTTTCATCTGAAGTGCTAGGACGACTATTGCTTCACCCTTATTTGCATAAGAAATCATCTTCTGTGCAATTCTATTTATTCTGTACATAATGAGATTGTTCCTTGTTGAACTTACAACCAAATGCATGTCGCAACGCAACTCTTTTTGGATAAAGTAAAACACAAAATATATTTCCTGAGAAGTCACCATTTTTTCTCTTAAACAATAGCGTCACTTTTATTGGGATTAAACAAATGCATAAACACTCTGAGCTTCTCTCATCTTGTGATGAATGGAATGCGTCATATTTATAGCCCTTCATGAATAATAAATATTTTAATTCTGCTTCTTTTGAATAGGGATATACTTTTATATTCTCTTGAGTAAAATGAGATCAAAATTTTTAATTTTTATTTGTATTGTCACTGAATACAGTGTTGTTTCTTAATGTTCCGAAATTTTAGAAGCATTATTAAACTCGACATATTGGATTACAAGCTATTAAATAGCATATTTAATATAAAGAAAAAAGGATATTTTTTCTGTACTTAAACCAAAATATATTTACTTCTTTCGGACAGTTTTTATATTGAAAAGGAACAACGTCTGGAAAAGGAAACTCGTTCACTTACTTTGAAAATCTTCTAAATATTACTAAAAAAGATATGGAAGCAGATTTAAAGCCCAGTAATAGTGAATCTTAAAAAATTTTGATATAATAAGAATATCTGTTTCTAAATATTGTTTTGGAGTAAAGTTTATTAACATTCAAAGACATAACGATTTACAAGCTTACTTATTTAATCATTAAAGCAGAAGAACTGTTAGCATAATTGACTTGAACTGACTTCAATACAATGAAAATAAAATACATTCTTATATTCTTTATTGATAAAACTTTTTTAATTATAGAATTGTTATAATTAAAGTTCATATATTCATAAGGCCGGTGAGAGACATAGACATGAGCCCAGAGCTCAAAAACCTATTCTATGCTCCGAATGAAATAAAGTTCCAACGTAAATTATTTTCGATATGAAATTTCGAAAAAGTTAGTTATTACATTTGTTAATAGATGGTAGTGCACCAATATCAAATACGACTTTGCATATTTGTGTATGCAGATTTTTAATTGTTTAAATAAAATTGAATAATTCTTTAATCTATAGCTCAGCCGAAAATCTTTTACTTCCTTCAAAAGACATTTTGAGTGGTCATTATTTTCCAACAATTGACCACAAATCCTGGCATTCAACAACACAATTTTTGATTGTGTGAGTTTTTGAAGGATTCTGCAGATACAGTTGTGAGAATATGTTTGATTCTGGAAGACATTTTATTTCATTCTTCTCATCAGCTTGACTCCGAAAGACACTTGCCGTTTCATAGAAAAAAAATAGTTTTCAGAATGGAATGTTTGGTTAAAAAGTGATAAATTTTTCATTCAGAAAGCATGATTATGCATTGTTTATCCTCCATCGCCAAATAACTGCTTTATTTTTATTTATATCAATTTATTTATTTATTATTCTGAGACAGTCTAGATTATGTGAAACTATCTGATTTCTTTATATTGTTTGGAGCTATAAACTCGATCTTAAAAGTCTTTGTATTCGCGAATTATAAATATAAAAGAAATCAATTTTCCTTAATTTATTAAAAACTTTGCAAAAATCGCTTTATATATTGTCGCTGATTTATCTGTTGATGAAAAGTTTAAATAATTTTTAATTTTTCAATTTTAGTAGGGTTCATCGTTTGCAATAAATGCCAATAAAAATTTGTTTCGTTTAGAATCATAGAACCAATTTTAAATCCTTCTGAATTTTATATTCTGAAGTGGGTTCTTTTCTGTATTCCAAGATCTTATTCTGAGTTTTGTTTCTTTTGACTAAAACTTGTTCTACCTATTTTTCGAGAATTTATATTTATTCTTCTAAGCATGGTTTAATTTATATAACTGTGTCATTTTTTTCTCAAACGAGTACATATAATTTCATCACATATGATACAATTTCAATGGGGAATTTGTAGCATAATATCATTTAATAAAATCTCAAAAGTGAATATGTAGTTAGTGTCATTTGATACCATCCCAAAAGTGAATTTGTAGTGTATTGTCATTTGAAATAATCTCAAAGGTGTATTTAAAGCTTAATATCATTTGTGTCGCAATTGTTAGCAATATTTCATATTAGATTATTATTTACACAACAACATATTTTTTTAATAATTAAGGTAAAAATTTGTTTTGGTTTTATCATTTTCATAATTATAATGCTTTTTTTTCAGCCCGAAACTTCAACTTAAACCAAGCTGAAACTATGCTGAAAAACGTAAGTCCAGTTTTATCAACAATATATTTGAAATATATTAATAAAAATATTTAGAGTAACCATTTTCCTTTAATATGAAGGAAAAAAAACGTTTTCAACTTAAATTAAATTATTTAACTTCGTCTTTACTTCTTTCATCAAGACAGATAGATCTCTCCAGTATTATTTGATTATTTTTCTTGAGAAAGAAATATAAGAATTTTAGACAATGACTTTTGATTTGAATTCTTTATTTTTAACTCTTTAAAAATAATATTTACAAAACTGTATAGGAACAAATACTGACAAATATTCCCAATCGTGAAAAAGGTTTCGTATTCTAATACTGAGTGCTTCCAGATTTGATCAGAAAATGTTTCTACACTTCATGCAATCTAGCTAGTATGAATTGATCTCAGAGAATCAAATTTTAACAAATTATGTTTCAATTGTAGTTAACTCCGTTTGTATGAAATAAGATAAAAATTGCAAGAAGATAACGTTTTTTTTATCAAGCTTTGATATACCATAAAAAATCAAGCGTAGGGAGCAAAAAAAATTTATTACCAAACATTACGTGCTAGCACGATTACTTTTTGACATAATCGTCGTAAAGATTAAGGTGTTTGTCATATCAGTGGATATTCTATCCTCTCTTCGAAAAAATCTGCAGTCTCTGTAGTGAGATAAATCTCGATGCTTTTTTGAAGCTTCTCTTTGATCTGCAAGTTCTTTGAAACTTTTTAAGGAAAGAATATGGAGAAGGAATGTATAATCATTTACCCTCAAGTTTTAATTTTGACATGCTTGTAGATCATCCATTTGGGGAATTCTAGCACTCCTTATTTTTTTCGAACGATTTGATCAAATCGTTGAAGATCTGATGCGACAATTTTGCGCCCTTGAGTCCCTTCTTTGAGAATAAGCTTGGATACGAATGACTTTCAATTCTTCCCTAATTAAAAAACTGTATAAATATCAAATTAAAAATTAAAAATTCCAGATCAATCAGGAGATTTAAAGGAATGTTAAGGCCCGTCTCACAGCACTGTCAGCAGCGTTCTTCGATTAGGGGATTGTCGGAATACTGATTCACCAACATGATAAAGGCCCGAACCTTCACGATGATTATGTAAAAAAGTTATATAGTTGTAAATAATCTTAGTAATAGATCTATTTTATTCTCTGTCCTTGTACTTCATCGGTCGTCAGTGAACGGGGGAGGGGAATCCCCCAATTTTAATTTAGAAAATCAAAACATTTTTTCAAAAAATTTATAACATGAAAATCCTATTTTATATTTAATTAATTATTTGTCATTTTTCTTACATAATTTTAAAGAGATGCAATCCAACATAAATGTTTTCAACAATCATAAAAATTGAAAAATAATTTATATAAAGTTTTCAGAAATAAATTTTTATTCGAAATTAAATTTTATAAATTGCAAACTGAATCATGGTTTGCCATATATATAAGAACAGTTTCAATAGAATGCGTCTATTCATATAATACACCATTTAAAATAAAAATATTTTTGCCCATTAGAGGTAACTAAATGAGGAGGTACATTTCATTTGAGATATCCTTTCTACAGCGGTTGAAAGATGTGTTTTATTTTCCTTGATGAATTTTGCAGTAAACTAAATTGTTTTATATATGAAATACACGGATGTCACGCTAATTTTGGCATGTCTATCCTTCTATTTGCTTGATATTAGATGTGATGAACATTGTAAAGATAAGGTCCACGGGTAGTAGAAAAAACTTCTGGAAACTTATTCATTCCCGATGGGCGAAGAACAACTAACTGGACTTATAAAAAATATGTATGGTTAAAGGGGGGAGGGGGCGAGGCAATCAAAAGAATTATTTTCAAGCATGTATTATAAAATATGGTAATACTTTTTGATACATTAAGATATCAGATAAAAGAATTTTTATTGTTGATATAAATATCTGTTAGGAACATTTCATGTAGTTATTTTTAAAACCTCTATAGATATTTAAATTTTAATGAAAGATTTTTAGTAAGCTGTTTATTCCTTCATAATTAAAGTAATTCTTGCAATGTTTGGTGTATATGTTGGAGATTTAGGATAAATAAGAAAAAAATAAACAGGATAAAAAAAATCCAATAAATTCTCTAAAAGTATCATTTTATTTAAGATGGTTCTTTTCTGCGTCAAACTGTATTTATGATAAATTGGACTGAAGTTTCTAAACAATGGATGGATAAGGACAAACACCAAAAATCATCTACAAAAACAAATACATCCTAAATAAATAATTTATTATATATATCCTTACCAATGAAACGAATAGTAAATTTCATTTAACTTCGCTTATATATAAAAAAATGAATGAAAAATCTTTTTAAAAAAAGTTGAATTTTGAACGTTGCATTATATAATTTTTTTCAGAAATAGAGCATAATATTTGGAAAAGTGTTATTTGTGCAAAAGTACTTGAAAATCAAATATATTTTTTTCTATTACTCAACGAGGAAAATATCTGAAAAATTCTCAATAAGGATTGCTTCACATCACAAGTAATCTCTATCTTTGCTACGATAAAAAAGAATGTGTATGTGAATGTGCGTGCGCGTACTTATCCGTGTGTGCTTATACATGCTTGCATGCGTGTGTGTTTTGGCGCTCTACTAGCTAAACCTATGATATATAGCTACCAAATGTGTTACATATATACCCCGGAAGATAATTATGTATTCCTTGGAGAGATTTTTAAAAAAATTTTATTAGTTAAAAATTAAGTTGAATATTGGAGCTTTATAATAATATAATTCTAAAATTTAATCACTAAAATTGAATTTGGCAGTTAAAAAACATTTAAAAATTGTCTTTTTAATGATGCCAAATTGATAGTCATGCAATTTTTTTCTGAATATTTGTAAGTTTCTTAAATATATTTTTTGCTTAGTTTCCAACAATATATCACATTATTTTTGTTTTAAAATGCAAAACACTTTAATTGTTTCATGAAATATTTAATTGAGGGATTTTCTTCCATTGTTAAAAGCTAAAGAAAAATTTTGTTTAATATCTGTGCTATTTACAAGATGAATAAATAGGTGGAATTAGAATACCGAGAAATTTAGATGATAGATAACAAATGTTATTTATATTCTAAAATATAAAATTCTTCAAGTAAAAAACATTTTTTATAAAATGAATACTTTACGTTGAAGGGCTATTAGCTTATATCTACGTCAAATATATAGAATCTAATGAATTCTAATTAATTTCTGAATCGAATCCCATAGGCATCTTTTTGTAAGACTATAAAAATGTATCAGGATAATAAGGTATGAGATAATCATTCATGAAATGTTAGATAAGATGCATAGTTATATTGTCAACATGATTGTATGGAAAATATATAAACTTAATTATACTGTTTTTAAAGAAGTTTCGCGAGAAACGCAAAAAATTCTGATACGATGCAATAATATTATTTTAGAATTTTTTTAAGACATAAAAATCAGTTTATATATATATATATATATATATATATATATATATATATATATATTCGTGCATTATTATAGCACTCATTTTATTTACCAATGTAAGATAAAATTTTAGAAAACTTAAAAAGAAATCTGCTGCTATGGAAAGTTTGTCTGATTAGGTGTTAATGTATACCCAGAAATCTTCGAATAAATTGATATGCCGGATTTGATAATTGAATTCAAAATATTAATCGCTTCTTTTCCTAAGTATTATTAAATGCAATTTGTTTTCAAAGCCACTCTTTTGGCTGCACCTTATAATCGCTTTTACAAATTATCTGAATTTTTACAAAGCAAACGTTAGTACTTTCTTTGTTGAAAACATAAATCAACTTTTTAAGAATCAAAATCTTTTTCTCCAAGTCAATATACATACCAAGTCAAATCCATGAAACCAGTTTTGATACCAGGAAGTTTCCTTTGCGAATATTACTAATACGATTAAGCTAACACATATAAATTGTTCTGCTCAAACACAATACCAAAGTAGAACTCAAAACTAATAATGCAAAATAAACATAAAATAAAAGCAAAGAGAAAACTATATACTTATGTAAATTAAATCGTTCTAAAAAGGCCGGATATTTTAGAATACTTCACATCTTGAAGTTTGAAGATTTTAAAATTATTCCAAATAAATATTAATTCTATGCTTATTTGTCTTACTGAAGGGATTTATTTTGTTTTTTTATGTATATTTTCCCTAATGATCACTTAATCACGATGCTTAGAAAATGACCATTCTGAATGCTTAAATTTCTTAATAGATTAAGCCTAAATGCATATTGCGTAATGTCATATTGATACATAAAACTTACATTAGTCTTTCTTTATTTTTAAAGCATCTGACATGGAGAAAACAAATCCAAATTGACACGATCATCTCTGATTTCAAGCCTTTAGAAGTAAGTTTGCAAAATTTCAACTATTAAATCTTTAGAAATAAATGCTAGCTCAATTACATATTAAAACGAATATTGTCTGTCGTTCGAAAATTGTTTCCAATATGGAAGGATATTAAATAAAAAAAATCTCTTAATTATCGTCTTTATGCTGACTATTTGCTGAAATTTTGCTTAGAACTTAAGGACATGAATGTTGAAGAACTTACTGGATCATTTCTGATGGCAAACCCTTCAGCAGTAAATGTTTATTTTAATTCAGACAATTTAGCCACCTTTTTATCAATGAAAATTCAGAGGATACCAGTAAGGAAAACCAGTAAGACATCTTTCTGGAAGTGCTTATATTTATAAGAGAAAATACAAAATAGTACATGAAACACTATGTTCTTGAGTATTTCTGGCTGGAGCTACTATATCCAATTGAATATTCTTTGCTTACGGTCTACGTGATTCTGAAACAGAATCACGATTCCTCATTCGATGCTACTCCTTCAAAGTTTTAAAAGCTAAGTTCTGCTTATAGAAAGTCAGTTTATAAGAAACTTGATTATAAAGACTTATCGGTTCTTGAAATTCGTAAGATGAAGTGAACATTACATCATTAAAGAAGGAGATACTGCATCTTTAAAGAAACGAGTATTACGTCTGCGAATTGTGCAAATAGAATCCTAAATTAATTTAATGGTTCTAAACTAAGTTTTGAAGTCGGTGTCTAAGTAAGATCTAGTTCAGCATCCAGTATCACAATCATTCAATAACGTAGCACTTTCACAGTTTGCTCAATGAATCTTTTTCTTCAATGTTGTGCTCGCGGTCTCCAAACCCTACCAAGAAATGCGGATACTAAGGAACAAAAAGAAAAAAAAACTTTCACAATTCGAGAATTATTTCTGAATTTGAGATTTTTCAGAAAAGTACATGCTTTAATTGCCTAAAAGTTATAACTTGAGTTTACACCTACAAACCTTGTGTAAGGGCTAAGATTTTCCACTATGCGTTTTTTATGCAACTAGTTTTCATGCATTAAGCTTGGCAATAAAAAAAATTGAAATTCATGTTATACTATTCATCCCTACATGTTTTCTATATTTCTTGAATTATATTTCAATGCATTTCCTACCATTAAAAATGAATTATATATCTATGTTACAAATATAACTGAAAAGTCTTTTTCCTCTTTTTTTTCAGGTTCTAGATAAGTTTATTTCACAAACTTTTATTGGTTTCGATAAAACAGGTTGCTTGATACAATATGCTGCAATAGGAAATTTAGACGGAAAAGGTGAAATATAATTATTAAAATTTTGTTTATCTTTTTATATAATTTAAGTTGTTTTGATTCGGTTATAAAAATTATTATTTTTACTTGAATTTCAATTAATGATGAAATTAATTCTTCAACAAACAATTCTTTACAAGTATAACAATTTTTCAATATTTTTGTATCATTATAATTTCAATTAAATAAACTTCTATTTCTGGCAAAAAAATTCAAAACAATAGGGAAATTAATATTTTTGTTCAAAATAAAGTATTTGCTGTAAAGGATAAACCATAAATTTTTTGTATACATTGCATAATATCAAATCAAAAATTGTAAGAAATTTTGGCCTATTCCTACAAAAAATAAAGGATGACACATCAACATTGATGTTGTAAATTACTGAAAATATTCAGCATCAAGTTTGTTATTTCCTTTTTATTATTGATTTCTTTATTTGATAACTCAATTTATTATATTTCTATTGAGAATTTATTTTTGAAAATAAATTAGTGTTTAAAAATAAACAGTCTTTTAATGGACCGAGTGATTTCATAATCTTTTACATCTAATTTCAACAAAATTATTACATTTTATTAAAAATGCATATCAAGAATGCTCTTAGCAAGGAGTTCAAAGAGAAAAATGCAACCTACATATATTAGGTTTTCAGCGCCATTTTACACCTGGTGATGAGTTTTCAAACATTTTTTGGCAGAAAAGAAAATCCCATTACCTTCTTTAAATTATTACCAAATTTGATAACATTTGGTGCAGTAGTTTTCCTTTTATGATTATTTCAAAGTGGAACTTAAATACCATCCCTATAAGTAGGGATTTGTTTTAAATAAATGTTTTTTTTAATCTTGATGTAGTAAAATAATCGCGGCTTTGTGGAATATTGAATTTGCACATCCATACTTAAAATATTGCTGTTGTTCTTCCAAATGAATTTCAAAAATTATTTTATGTAACTTTATATTTATAGAAAACAGTATAATACATTAATAAATAAGTATTATATTTTAATAATTAAATTTAACTATTATAATATAATAATTAAGAAATGACAGTCAAATATTCGCTTTAAATTGACTGGTTACTGCTGTAAGAAAACAACGACACATAGTATCCTTTTAGTTTTCAAGAAATCCTGTTATCATTTAAAGCATTTTTCTTTTCCATATTCAAACAACATGAATCAAAATTGATACATTTCTTCCTAATTGAATGGTTTGATTTATTTTTGAAGGTCTTTTTAAATCAGCAAACAAATTTGATGTTCTCCGGAGTGTTTTGCAAGAAATTGAGAAAATAAAGAAGAGGCTATATTATAAAAGCATGCAGGTAAATTAGCTTATTTCTTCTAAAATATGAACTTAACTGCATTTTTTTTCAAGATGCACAAGTATATCATATTGAATAGCATCATTTTTAACATTACTCAATTCTACCGTGCTATCTTAATGCCAAATCAGAGTTATATATCATTCAACGCGGATATCTTATTCAGATATTCTTTAAAATTCCTGAATGATTTTATTTCTGTTTCTAATCGTGATATACAGAAAATGTATAATTCGGTCTAAATTTTAAAAACAAATCTCTTTAAAAATGGCAAAGTTTTTTTTTTTAACTTTATTAAAAGTCTATTTATCTGCGATAATGATGGCAGAATTTAAAGAAAAAAAGAATTAAAAAAGAATTAAAACTCCTTTTGTTATTAGCTCCACAATTTACTTTTATATTACTCAATCATTCATTATTTGGTCCTTTATACAGCATAGAACCATTAACTAATGTAAAATACATACGTTTGTTAATAAAGCAATTAACCAAATATCTTGTGTAATCAATATATTTGCAGTTTTGTGCTTAGAATCAACTCAGATACTTGCAACTCATATGAAAATAAATATTAAGTGAATAAATTTGATTTCACCTTTTTTCAGTAGATGGAGCTACTAGCGTTGATAGAGAGGAAAGAAATCGGGAAAGTCGTATTTGCCAGATTTAACCACAGCCATTCAAAATTAATGTGTAACTTCTGATTAATATTTTAAAAACAATTTTTTTATATTGCAAAACACGTCGAGTTTTAAACCAAATTGACAGAATTTAAAGGAAATTTTGTTTTATTATTTCATTGTAAAGAAATAATTGAATACTTGAAGCAAGGACATATGTGTCGCTCGTGACCTTCATAATGAACTTGACCCACATAATATTACTTGGTGTGATTCGAAAATATTTATTCCAATACACGTGGCAAACTACAAAATAATCTAAAATACGGGTTTAGAAGCATCATTTGAAACTGTTATTTCGATTGAAATATGATAAATGATACAAGCTACAATTGATGAATTTGAACGAAGCATTGAAAATATCTAGAAAATACATTACAAAATACATAACAAGGCTGGTTTCCAACATGACCATATTCTATCAAATATTGTAAGACTCTATTCAAGAGATTTTAGAGTCCGTTTGTTGAAGAGTAGTGCATCATTGTCGTATTTACGAGATACTTCTCCAAACTACTATTTATTTTTGCTATCTGAAGAGGGTCCTTTCAGGAGAAAGGTCCAGTTCCCACTCACATATCAAAAATTGGTTTGATAACTAGACTGCATCTATGCATATAAGCAATCAGACTCTTTCCTTCGAGGGATTAGTTTGTTGTTCGAGGACTGTAATTTCGAAGGGCAAATATTTTGAATTAACCCCTCTTTAATTTCAACAAGTATAAATAGAAAATTTTTCTAAGATAAATATGAGGTATCATTTTTTATGCTAAATTAAATTTGTACTCTCAAATTCGAAGTATAAAACAAAATATTGTAATTGTCAAAACTTTGCTCCCAAAATTTTTATTAATCTTCAAATTCTAAGTTTCTCTGAACCATAAAAGATAATATTTAAATTCGTGTATGTTTTTGACTTTCACTGCTTGACTTTGAGTACGACAGCTCACGATCAAAATTAGGTAGACGAATTAAATATGGTACATGATCCTTATATAATTAATAAAAGTAATGGCGTTGATAGACGAAATTGTGCATACGCTTTATTACCAGAACTAAACCATACTTCAAAAATGCAATGCACTAGGTAAATGAATTTTACATATATTTTTTGCCCTGAATTTCTAGAGTTTGTCTAATTTTGATAAAACTCGACAGCAGACAGACTATGGGCCCAATTGTCTTTTCAATATAGATGTAAATACGATAATTAATAAAAGCAGCAAGCTCGATAAATTCAATTCGTTAGGCGAAGACGGCACTAAAACTGTGATGTTTATCAAGTTTCAACCACGGTCAGTCTCACAGATTAGATCAGAAATTCCCTTTACTTTGTTAGAAGCCAAATACAAAAGAGTGATACTTCGCCTAAATTTAAGAAAATGTTGAGAGATGAATAATCCCTTTGGATTTGGTGACCAAAATCATTTTAACTTTTGTCAATAGTCAATCTCCTTAAAGGACAGTGGGAAAGTTTCTTCCATTTTGTACACCAATTCATTCAAGCATTTACTGAAACTCATTAGTTATATCTATTTCTTGAAAATTATCTTTTGGAGCATTTTTCGTTATTAATACCAAGTTTATTTTCTCAATCACAATAATAAGGAGTTAATCGAGTATATATTTTGGGAACAATCTTATTAATCCCAAAGCGGAAAAAAACACAAATAGGTTACCTTTAAAAAACAAAGATTGTTGAAATTTTCCTCTTGAAATTTCAAGAAATGAAATTGCTCTGTTATTGTAAATTGCTAATTATATCCAGGAGAGGAAGAAATAATCGACGATTTTAAATAGAATTTACAGTAGAAATTTATATTTCATAAGAAAATAAATAAATAGAAAAATTTGGAAATGAAGAACAGCAGCTGTCCAGTAAGTCAATATTGTGTTACTACTAAAATTATCAAGTCATCCAAATAATTTATTTAATATGCTTTCCGCAAACTTCTTAAATTTGCTTCTGTTCAGCACTTCCGATATTCAAGCTTCACTTTGAAATCCATACCAACTTAATTCTAGAATGATTGCTAAATTCGAATGATATCAATAAATAAAGAAATCTTCTGTCCAAATCTTGAAAATTTTAAACGTTCATTGCTCCGAAAATTCGGTGAAATTTTTATTTTCTTTCAGAATTTCATCAAAGCTTTCTTTCTTTATTCAAAATGTCCCCGATAAATCATGTTAGATGATGTTATTATGGTTTTATTGCAGATCCCATGAAACATTTGTTATTTTATAGTATATCATTTTTCATTACGAAGTCTCTTCACTATTGTTTATAAAATGAGAGAGCACAATAAATTATGTGGAATATAAATAACTATCTAATAAACACATTTTTTTGTATAAATTTATTTCATATAATTTTTTATCACAAGATATTTTATTTATTTAGTTAAAGATATTTTTGAATGAAAATTTCGCTTTAATAACCAATTTAAATATAATAAAGAAATTCTGGGGATTTTTGTTGCTGTTTCTTTAAAATATTGAGCAACGTTTATGGAATTTTAGCTATTAATTCGATTTATTTACATAGTTAACCATTTTTCTTCATTTTAGTTGGGGAAAACAGTGAATCAGAGTGTTTATATTTATAATATGGAAAATATGACATTAGCTAAAGCTACCCATCGCCAATGTAAGTATAATAATTTAAAGTATTTCAATATAAAAGTGTTTAAAAATGTAATAAATATTTTATGCAAAGTCATGATAATATGAAACCCTACATTTATTACTAAAAAATCCAACAATATTGCCACAATAGCTTTAAGATTTTGAATGATAAACAGAAAATTGAAAAACATCATGGAAATATAGAACACTATCTTATGTTTATTGGAAGAGAATTTCATTTCAATAAATTTAAAGAAGTGTCAGCGAAGTTTTTTCTTCATTAAATTTAAGCTACTCTGGCTTCCAAACGTTAAGGTACAAATTGTCTATTGTGTCTAATATGAGAATGAATAAACATATAAACAAGAAATTTGGAAACAAGTGTGTTAAACAGCTCTTTAATGAATACAATCTAGAAATTTTCGTAATTTCAACATAAACATGATTCACAACAAAAAATGCACTATTGGCAGAGAATTCCATTCCTAAATAAAACAGTGTATCAAGTTTTATGTGGTAAAATGTCAAAGAATCATCGCAAAAATGAGTTCTAGAAAGGAATTTATTCACCCCTAGATGTAATGCATTGGCTACTTAGAATTTCTGGGCTGCTTTTCACAAGCTGATTCTGCTAGATATCTCAATGTGTCTCGCAGTATGGTTCAACGACTATGAGATCAAGTTCAATCTGAGGATTCTATGTCTAGAAGACATTTTTCAGGCAGATCACGAATTAAACACCTGCAGTGAACAGCTGCTTAGCTCTTTCGGCTCGAGAAGGGAGAAACATTACTGTTCCTCAGTTCTTGGCAGATAATTTAGTGGCAACAGGAACAAGAATTTACTTTACTACAATGCGAAGACGCCTTCACAATATAGGCTTATATGCAAGACGACCAGTTGCGTATCTCCCCAGATGCCATTATACAGAAATGCCCGTTTATGTTGGACAAGAGAACACATCTCTTGGACCAGTTAGCAATGAGCTTCTGAAATCTTAACAAAGGAGTTCAGATTCACACGAAAGAAAAAACCAGGTCGAAAGATGATCTTGTGGGAAAACGCTCCAGATACGCCCAACTCAGTATTTTGAGGTAATGCTGTGTTGGTTAAAAACACAATTAAAAAGTTGGTGGAAAAATGTTGTAGACAGAGATATCCCATAATGGCCATACATGTGTACCATGACGGACCTTTGAATGGTGTGAGATAGCGAGACTGTATTTTTAATCCGTATGTCCACCCATTAGCTATTACTATTGATAATGATTTTCTTTAAATAGACGAAAAGACGCGACTGCATCACTCTTGGATTATAGAGGGCTATCTTGAGATTAAATGGAATGGAGCGAAGGGCATGGCCAGCTCGATCTCCAGATCTGAATCTGATAGAGCATTTCTGTGAAACAGATTGTTGCTTTTATTTTTCCTCAAATGTCGTTAGAAAATCTAGAAGATGGTTTACTTCCTGTTCTAGCTTATCTGCATTTATGTTCGATCCCATTTCGTATTCAACTTAATTGTCGGCATTGTAATTCGATGTCTCCAATTCATTACGGGTGAGCACATTCCTTATTAGAACTCATTTTTTGCAATCCTCCCACGTAACGAGACATTTTCCCACATAAAACTGTAATGTACCGTTTTCTCCAAGAATGGAGTTCTCTACCAATAGTGCATTGCTTTGCTGTAAATCATATTTGGGCTGAATTTAACAAAATTCCTGTGTTGCCTACATTCCTTTTTTTAGTGAAAATTTTCCCTTTTTTTATGCTCATTCATCCTCAATTTAGACCTAAAAAAAACCGGTTGTACCTGAATTTTCGGAGGTCAGTTATCTTTAAAATCTACGCATTTTCCCATATAATTTTCGTAATACTGATTAATCTGTTAATTCAATAATACAGGACTCTTGCAGTATTAATTATTATATTGCTTCCATATGATGGAGATTAATTTAGATAATATATTATGCCTGCACATACTTTTTTCAAAAAAAGAGATGGGTGAGTATATACTGTAAGAGATATGCTTATTTAGAACTATACTAATATGTTACTATTGATAATGATTTTCAAACAGATAATTGATAATGATAATCAAAACAGATCAGTAAATTGTTAATCACTCTTCAAAAATCAAATTTACATCATTTGTTGTAATTAATCGCAAATGGAAATAGTAATAATTCCAGTTCACCTGAATAGCTCATTTATCCATTTAATTGAAGAATTCAAAATTTCAAGGGTTATTACCGTAATAATATAGCACGCTGACTATCGTAAACATATGAATTATGGAGTTATATAATAAATTACACATCCCTTATAAAACGAAACAAGTAAATGGGTTTCCAAACTTCAAATTATTAGAATTCAATTAATTTAGGAATCAGTTCTTGCATTAAAATAATCGATAGATGGTGGCCGATCTTTAAATAAATCTCGTATAGTGAAATTCTTTTGCAAAAAACCAACATAAAGGCAAGACATATCCGAAAGGTGCGACAATCCAGTTGTCAATGCGGATTGAGAATGAAGATCATGATGTTTTTGGAACTGCTTTATTAAACATACGTTTACAGAAAGAGCATTGTAACGTAATTCAGCAAATCCATCACTTGACTTATAATTTATCCACCACTAGTGACCCACTAATGTGCCAAGAATATGTTAAGTATAACTTAATGTTCATGATCCCTTTAAGAGATCCTTTTAAGCCTTAATTTGCGATAGATTTTACCTCTACATCATATTAATAGCTTTCAATTTGTTCTGCTAATTCTTTTCCGTGATAAATAAACTTCCCCCAAAAGAAGATATTTCCAATGACGTCAATGTTTTCATTGAAAACATGATTATTTGGATAAATTGTCCATAACATTGCTTTTATGCTCATGCAAACTACGCAAATGATAAATGGAATCTCACATCTGATGATTTCAATAATGAGGAAAAAAATCATGCTATTAAATATTTGATAGAATTGAAAGCGATTTGACTTTCAATGTAACAAAGAAGTTCAAATAGTTCAATATTTTTCAAAAATTGTAATCAATATTGTTAAAAATAATATTACCTATCTGTCTATATCTTTAAGTGTGTATGTGTGTAGGTGCATAAATTTTGGAAAAGGGGACGGGAATGTACGAAAATTAAATTAACGTTATCAAAAATATAATTTTTTTAAATCCTTTTTCGAATTGTAGAAAGATGTAATCGTTTATTTTTCTGTAACAAAATTTTCTGAAATTATGACAGGAAATCAAATTTTTAAGTCTTAAGTCAGATTGTGATGTTCATTTGTGGACAAGAATGAATCCAAAATACATATTATCGTAATAGATTCAGTAAAAATACAAGTTTCAGGCTAACAATCTACAGGGTGGTTATAATTAAACTTCCCCTATAAACAGCATCCTACAACGCAAATGGATGTACGAACTGCAGCGAAATTTGGTATATAGGCTATACACGATTTGATATATAGGCTCATAGGCTCACGGAATTTCGAAAAAAAAAATAGTTCCAAAATATTCCTCAGAGGGCGTCTTTTCCGGAAAAACATTAAATTTAACACAATAAACTACCAAAACGGAATACAGAAACAATATTAGCAATACAGAACAAGAATTATGAGTAATAAAATGTAAAACCTGGAAATGATGCCGATTCTAGGGGGGGGGGGAATGCCGAGATTTGCATACTTGCGAAGAAGAGGAAGCTTTATGCAAAAAAGTTTGTAGTTATTATCATTTTTTATGTTGATATTTCCGGCTGTAATAATGACGGTATCCTGTTGTGACATTGCATGACTAAAAGAACTCCATTAAGATTCCTGGGCGAAGCATCACAACTGATCAGTTACGATCTGCCTTTGAACACACTGTCCATCAACTTGAAATTTTGCAGGCGATTGAAGGTGGACACATGGAGCTTCTTTTCTTACTTTATCCTGGCCACGGTTAACAACTGTTCCTCTTGTGCAATTTCGACCTAATCTATTCTGGTTTCTGCAAAATGAACTATTTTTCTCAAACAGCGTACTGTTATTTTTTCCTTACATCTTACTTAATATGGTTCGATGACAAGGTGATCAGAAACTATTCAATAAATGTTAATATAGTTTCTGTGTTCCGTTTTGGTCGTATATTGCGTCGTATACAGTTAGCGTTTAAAAAAAACATTTTTATGTATATTTTTAAGCTTTAGAATATTTTATTTTCCTTTTCAGATTTTTTAGCAATCGAACATCATTGAAATGTCGGGGAATCAATTTTTTGCACATTAACTTGAATTTGTTTTCGAATCGAAGTGCCAAAACCTCTCGCATCGGTTCATTTTGTTATTATTTTTATTATTATTATTTGGAATTCTTTGTCTTTTTTTCCATAGTCAGTATAAGAAATTTGTATCCTCTTCTCTCATTTATTATAAACTAGCCGCCTTTGGCGACCAGCCGGTTCGCCAGTATTACCGCTCGC
>JAPMOR010125871.1:990097-1003976 GCA_026543865.1 Argiope aurantia
CCATTACTTATGCAAAAAATGTCATTTATACTACAGAAGGTTGGAAGCCAGTTTTACTTGATGCCATTGATGCCGATGTTCTACCAGCATTTCTAGGAGGCAATCGAACCGATCCTGATGGAAATCCAAACTGTAATTCCTTTGTAAGTTCGATTTATACATTTCACAAAAATTATAGAAATAGTGAAAAATTTATTTACTTATATGTAATCTAAAAAATATGAGCAACATCTCTTTAATTAAGAATGTAATAATGGATTAAGGCAAATTATGGTTGAAAAACATGAGAGAAAAATGTGAAAGAAAAAGGTTATCAACTTTGTGCTCTGATCGTATTTTTAACCGAAATTATTCAAAAAATTATTAGACTGATTTGCTTGCTGTAGTCAAACTAGTAGTGTAGAAGTTGTTTGAGAACTAATATCCAATAAAATAACAATAACTTTATAACTGAACCTGAATAGTTGACTTGTTAACTAACAGAAGAGCACCAATCTATTTGCCTCACGGACAAACTATAAGTTAGACCAAATTTAATTAGAATGCATATCTCAAAATAATGATAATTTCAGCTGATATTTGACTACATAGAGCGTTCAATATCATAGAAAACTCATTTATTACTTCTATATATTTTTCATATTGGTAAGAAACACTTCTAAAATAATTAAATGTTCAACCTGATTTGGAATATAATATTTTGGCATTAACATGATTTTTAAATATAAATTAGCATGCTTACCTCTCTTTTATTATTATTATTATTACCCTTAATAGGATGGATTCTCTTCAGTCTCCATCAAATTGGATTAAAAGTCTAAGAAGTTATCTTTGTTTATTTATTTGGTATATTATAACTTAGAACTGTTTATATATAATATTTAGTAAATGGTCAACAGTTTGCTCTCAAATGTGATATCTTTTTCTGTGAAATGCCACATCACCAACAGAATAAAAAGTATCGACCATTGAGGGCAAAAAAACATCAGGGGCAAAAACGACAACGTGCAATGGCAATGTAATCGGCGTTTTTGTCAGTAATTTACTTTTCACATATTCATGAAAAAAAACTTCCCTTTCAACTGCCATTTTAAAGAACGTGGTAGAAAGTAAGTGACGTTAAAACACGAATCCTTTTCTAAATTATTTTAGGGAATGAAAATTCTCTGTATAACTTGATCTTTTCTGGAAGGTGAGAAGTTCGCTTTAAAGAGAATAATAATCTCAAAAATTCTGATTGATCAAAAAACATATTTCTGCGGGTTTATAACGATTTCTTGCATACTAAATTTAAGGACACATATATATATAAAGATTTTCCTATCCTCTCTTTATCATTTAAAACAATTAGTAGATCATCTGCATCAGATAACAACAGGGTACTCATATGATGATATACATGTCAATATACCTCCTCAAGGTTAAAACTGCATTTCTAATGTCGAAATTCATGTAAATATATTCGAAAAGTCCAGTGGGAGTTATTAAGGCATTCTTAGGAATATCTTTACTTTCTGCGTATAAAAGGACTTCATATATATGATAATAGGCTTTCGCTGCATCTTTTGAATAAAAAATCTGCTTTTGGTCTTAACCCAGCGTTTCTCAACCTTTTCGCATTCGTGACCCAGTTTTCAATCATAATTTCCATCGCGCCCCCGCTTACTGTTAAATGTATACAACAATAATGTATATAGAGTATTTTGGATTCTGTTTTTAAATTATTTTTAACTAACTGCCAAAACAAGAGTAATAGCGAACCAACGTTGGCGAGAAACTACATCTTGTATTTTGGACAAACAGGCGGTGAACAGATGAAGCAAATGAAAGCGGAGAAAATTTAAATATATTTGAAATGAAAGCCAAACAGAGAGATAACGTTAAAAGAATAAGAAAGTAGAAAAATTCGTTAATGAAAGTTAACCTAGACGGGGTGAGTTAAATTTAAAAATTGGAAATACATTTTTTCGATAATAAAAGAAATAAAACAGAAGCATGACAAAACAAAAGTGAAAAAAATTGCAATGTTTGTGGAAGTGAATCCACACGACCGATGCCGTCTAGAGCATGCACGGAGCAAATGTTTTCTCATAGGAAGAAGGAAAATGTTCGATAATGCAAGTTTCAATTCCAGCCAGTCTCATTCGAGTCGATCCTTTTATCGCTATCGAATCTATCGTGAATTTGTATGTTATATATGTTTTCGTGTTAATTGCAATTCACCGTATTAAATATTCACGGCAGTAGATTTATGCAGATTCATGAATAAATTTTTAAGAGGAAGTAAGCAAGCATTAGACATAGTCAAGCATCAACAAGTACACAGACGAGAGTGATTCTGAAAATAAAATCAAGGAAATATTCTCAAGAATACTTAAAATTTGTGTTTACCAATAATGAAATAAATGAAGAAGAAAGATCCCTGCGTATCATTTGCTCAAAAATGTTAGCCGCAGACAGCATGAAACCTAATAAACTTAAACGACATTCGGAAACAATTCATAGTGAGTACGTTAACAAATCCAGTGAATTCATCGAATTAAAATTAAAATCATATAAAAAGCAAAAATCATTTTTTAAAGAAACATTGTCTGTGAATAAAAAAACTTTAATTGCATCTTACAAAGTTCATATAAAATAGCCAGATGTAAAATACTTCACACCTTTGGTGAAGAGCTTATTTTGCAAGCAGCAATTGAGATTGTAGAAACTATGTATGGAGATAAATTTTCAAAACAATTGCAGTCCATACCTCTTTCAAATGATAATGTTGCTCGTCAAATTGTCCATACAGCTGAAGATGTACAGTGTCCGCGTTTCTCGAAGTTGCGTGACAAATTGTTTTCAATACAGCTTAACGAAGCAACAGATAATAAAAATGCTCATTTAATTGCCTATGTTCGAATTTGTGATAATATGTCAGTAGTAGAACTACTTTTCTGCAAGCCAACAGAACTCAAAACATCAGCGCTCGCATTATTTGCTATTTAAAATGATTTTATGAACGAGGCAAACATAGAATAGGAAAATTGCGTCGGAATATGCACCGATGGTGCTCGTTCAATGTCCGGAAGATTCCAAGGTATACAAGTACTTGTAATTCAAAAATCGCCTCAGTGCACACATTGCATGATCCACAGAGAAGCTTTGGCTTCGAAAGCAATGTGTCCTGGTTTGAATATTGTGTTAACTACGGTTGTAATCGTAGTAAATTATATAAAAATGAGACCCCTGAAAGCGAGAATCTTTTCCACACTTTGTAAAGACATGGGTTCAATACATTCAGCGTTACTATTTTATTGCGAGGCAAGATGGTCATCTGGTGGGAAATTTTTGCAACGTGTTTATAAATTAAGAAAATAAATCGCCATTTTCCTAGAAGAAGTAAATAGACAGGAGGCTGAGAATTTTCGCGATGGTTTATTTGTGATGAAATTGAGGTACTTTGTCGACATATTCGAGAAATTAAATAACTTGAATCTTCAACTCCAAGGAGCAAATACCCATATGTGGATACGAGTGATAAAGTTAATGCTTTTTGCAGAAAATTGGAATTGTGGAGCAGAAATTTAAAGCAAATAACCTAACAATGTTTGCAAATGTGGATGATTGTACTAAAACTTATAAAGCTGAGGAAGAACATGTAAAATTTGTTTTTGTAACCATTGAAAATCATTTAATCATGCTGGCAAAGAATTTTAAAAAGTATTTTCCTGCTGACGACAAACTGATAGCAAGTTATGAGTGGATTAGGGATCCATTTCATAAGATTCCCGAAGGACTCTCATTTGATGAGGAAGAAAAATGCATAGACTTCACGACAAGTGGCGAAACTAAAAGATAATTTAGTAATAAATCACTATTTGAATTTTGGGCAGGAGTAAGGATGATTTTTCTGCACTAAAAACAAGGACATGTCACATTCTATTGCCATTCAACATCCTACCTTTATGAAACTGGATTTCCTGCTGTGATTTCTTTGAAGACAAAATATAGAAACAGAACTGAGAGTGGCTATTTCTAATACTAAGCCTTCCTCCGAAAAACTTTGCTCTGCAAGACAGGCTCAAGGAAGTCACTAATAATTGTTACATTTGCTTTTAATTTAGTATGTTTTGATTTAGTAAGTTGTTTTACTTTAATAAATTATTAAATATGTCGAAATGTATTTTGTTTTCTATGTGTATGTGTGCTTTCCTTTCAGTCAGTTAATCACTTTTTTTAAATAATATTTTCTCTTGATATTCTCGCGCCCCCCTAGGGGGGGGCGTGCCTCACAGGTTGAGAATCTCTGTCTTAACCAACTGCAAAATCAGGAATATGTGACAAATGATAATGATCAGGGAAAAGTAATTAAATTTAGACATATAAGATAATCGCAAATAATTTCTAATGATCTGAAGAATAAATAATTTCTGTTTTATCCCAAATTAAAAACCTAAAAATAAATTCAGAAACGCAAACAATTTTAATAAGGACTTAAAGTAACATCAGGATATAATTGATTTAAATACAAAAATTTATTGAGAAACGCAAAGAATTTAAGTGAGGACATAAAATAAACAAGCGGAAGTAAATAGAAATGAAGTAAAGTTTCTCTAAAACATTCTCACATATGCTCTAATGAAGGTATTATTCCAGACAACCCTTTGTACTTTGTACATCATTGTCTTACAATACTTCCGAAATATAAATTTTTGGCGTGAATTTAATATTTTTAATGATTTTTTTCGGGCAATATTTGGCGATAAATTCCCATATGCAGTTAATAGTGTTCCAATAGTGTTACACACGCATTTTTCCCAACCGATTTAGACACAAATTTAACACAAGACTACACTGTAGTCACAAAATCACATAACAGATTTTTATATATTTAAGTCATTCCTATTTTGGGTTATCGCGTTTACATGATTCTGAAAGTACAGACTGACAGACGATTAACCCCAAGTTGCATGTGGCTCAAACTCTGATAGGTATCCACACTATAGATGTTAAATTGTGCACCAAATGTTCTCCATCTAGTCCTTTTCAGTTCGTATTTATCGTGCCAACTTATATTCAGATAGCCGGATAGACGGAATTTCTCTGAACGGATTTCCCCAAAATTTGGTAAAAATCTACAAATTTGCTGTAAAAAGCGTTTGTTAAATTTCATTCATCTACTCAATGCTTTATTGAGTTATCTATGATACATACAGACACACAAACATTTTTCAAAAAGGTGATTGTCAGACTCAAGAAAAGGTGAAACGTTGAAATTCGTCAAAATATCGATTGAGAATTTTTTTGACGATCACAACACATTTTTTATATTTGGTATACGAGAAAGAAAAGAAATTATTCACTTGAATTCAATTTTTGATATTGAGAAATTTTGACGTCATTCTTTTTCCTGTCTGCTTTAAGGAACGCAACTTTTTAATACAAGCTATATTGCTTTCAAATGATGATGATGGCGTGTCCGAGTGACCACGGAAAAAGGGTGCAGTAGCTTTTGAAGGTCCTGAGCACCCGAGGACAGAAGTCTGACTTCTAGCTCATATGAAGATGACACTCACACACTCGCTTACACAACCTCTTTTTACAGTAGGTGGGGGCTCTTTCACACACCTCACAGATAGAACTTAGGGGAAGAACAGCCATGCCAGAACCAAGACTCGAACCCGGAAAGCCGGGGAAGATGCACTACCCATAGGTCAGAACGCCGGCTTTTTTTTTCTTCAAATGTATATTGAAAAACAAATTGATCCTTAACTTCTTGACAAGTGTGTATTGAACGATTAATGGATAATCGTGCATTCCTTGTTCATTTTTATCGATATGATTACACAGAGGATATAAAGTAGGCATTCAAAAACATTTATAAGCAAAATCATAAAAGATGAGCATTGGATTATAATGTTTAAAGATGTGGACGATGCAATACATTGAAATGAATAATTTATAATACTTATTTTCAGTGCAATGCGCAATTTTAAATGTGATTCTAAATAATTATCAATTTATTATTTGCTTGAATATATTTTTAAAAATGACACTAAAACACAAAATTAATAAAAATTAATTTATTTTGTGTATATTGAATGTCAATAATTGTGATAAGCTGTACAAATTAACAATTACTTACCATCATTGTTTTAATGTATTAAAATCCTGAACTAATGCAACTACGTTGAAGAGCCCCAAAAACTGGTACAGTCCTGCATATGCAAATAACTGGGATGTGCAACCATTTATCGTAGCATGATATTGTATGTACCTATATAAGACAATAGGTGTTTGGCAAAGCTCTTATATCGGGTTCTGTTGCTAGTAGAACTGAAGTTATTTTGAATGAAACACTAAAATCAAGACACTAGAGATGGGACAAAGCACCTTCGAGGTAATAAAGATATTTGAATTTTCGAATACGACAATTTCACGAATTTGCTGTGAATACTGAATGTACTTCAAAAATCAAATCTCTGACATCGGTTGGCAGGAAAAAGATATTTAAAGAACGACCGTAGACAAGTGACGGGAGTTCTTAGATGAGATAGATGAGGGACATTTCCTCAAATTTCTGGGACTTCAATGCTAGCCATCAGCAACTGTCTGTGTGAGAATTATTCAACAGGTCAATTTTGATATGGGCTTTTGGAGCCGAAAACCTACTCGTGTACAATTTTTAATGCACAGCACAAAACTTTCCGCCTTGTCTAGGACCACCAACACAACTACTGGATATTAATGACTCGAACTGTTTCCTTGCGTGACGGATTTCTTGTCAAGTTGTAGCGGAAGGGTGACGTATATGGATATGGAGACAACCTCATAAATCCATGGAATTTACATGTCCACAGGTGTCTGTGCAATCTGATGGAGTCCTTGGGATGATATGGAATTAATGTGGTATGGAACCACAGATATGTTCAAAGATTAATCTTACATATGACAGAAACGTAATTATCTTATTCGTTCAACTTCGCCCATTCATATCCATTCTACATTTCGACGGATTTCGACAATTCTAAGAGTACAATACAACTCCCTACGAGTCAAGAATTACTACTGAGTGGCTCTTTTAGGAGAAATTCCCATTGGTCTCCTAAATCCCCAGATAAGAACATTATTGAATATATCTGCCTTACAACATGCTGTTCAGACGAGATCTACAACACATCACATTCCTATAGGTTTCTTGACTACCTTGCGAAATTCAGGATGTGAATTGACTTCAGGACTTTCAGGTGTTAGTCGAGTTCCTGTCATGTCTTTACGGTAATTCTGCGTGCTTGTGAGAGCTTTACACGAGTTTAGGTAGGTTTGTCAGTTTTTCTGGTCCTTCAATGTATATGTGATTAATTTACTCAAAATAAGTATTGAACATTGATATATTGATATATTTTTTTCAATCTCTTGCCCGAGACTTCCTTTAAAATACTTAGCCAAAAATATATTAACAATTTAAAATTTTACTTTGCAGATCGTTCACTCAGGTCCAATTCCAGAAAAATATTACTTAACCAAAGATTTTTCAAAGATGATGGAGAAAGAGGGATCCACATGCATTACTATTGAGAGGCAATCGAAAGTCAAAATTCCTATTTCTGTGCAATATGACGGCTCTCTACTGAATTGGGAATACGAAGTAAAATCGCATGATATTGGATTTGGACTTAAATCAGAAACTGCAGAAAGCGAATTGATTCCTGTTCATAAAGTAGAAACAGAACTCAAATTAGAAACTGGCAGATATAGATGTAAAAGCGCTGATACATGTAAGTGTTTATTGATCATACAGAATAATTCTTATAATGTTTGATGATTAACTTAAAAAAGCATCTATAAAAACTTGCAGCATACTAAGAGAAAAAAAGGGGAAAAAATAGCAGTTTTGCTTTTTTGTTGCATTAGCACTCTTTTTTTGAAGTGAAATTTTGCGACAAGTGAAATTTTCGAGGAGTTCTCGAAATCCGAAATTTGGTAATGGTCACAAATTAAAAGAAGTGTTAGTGAAAATTAAATTCGAAATTAATTCCAGTAACCATTCTGTTTCTGAACTATGCAATGTTTTTCAAGAAAGAAGTCCCCACATATTCGGACTCTTTCTTCTAATTAAATTGGAGATTCGTGCCTGTCGTAATAATTGTGATAATTTATTATCATCCTATATATTGGTAAAATATAACATTTATTATTATAAATGAACTGCCATTTATATTTAAAGATCCTTGACCCAAAGCATGAAATTATTTCTAGCATTAATATGTGTGTTAATAATTTCTTTTGTAGATTACATTATATTCGATAATTCGTACAGTTGGTTTAACTCCAAAGAAGTTTGCTACAGAACTTGGGTGACGGATCCACATGACAGTGAATATTTTGAAGAAGACAGTGGCTTCCAGATAGATTTTTAGAAGTGTTTTAGTGTTATTTTAGTTACTTTTTTGTTATTCAATTAGTTAGAGCTGTTTTTATCCATTTAATATGCTTTGTTATCGTATTATTTTCTTTTCTTCTCATGTCACATCGTTGCTTTTCATCCTGACTCCAAAACTGATAGTTAGCAGTTTTGTAACGATTCATTAATTTTAGGATATCAGTTATAGACAATAAATGATGTTAAAATGCTATTGATTGTGGTAACTAATATACATAATGCAAGACAAGAGAGTAATTAATTTCGTTCCTCTACTTTAAAACATCAAATTTCTTTCTTGTACAAATTAAATATAGTGTAATAACGATTTAATGCATTACAATGCTTTAACTTATATAATTAATCATGCAAACTTTTAGGTAGAGACATAAAATAAAGCTTGTGTCATATTGGAATGCATGACCTGAAAAGCCTTCAGAATGAAAAAAGAATGTTCTACGAGGATTTAGAAATGCTAAACTAGTATCACCTTATAGATAAAGGAAGAAACTCTAAAATTTTTTCTCAAGCTTTCCTTAATAATATTCTTCAGCTATTAATGTCATACCGGAAATATATATACTTAAACTAATTTTATCGCTTTCTATTTCAAAATACAAGACGATAAAATAGTAAAACTAACACTCTGCTTCATACTAGATATTAAAAAGGACAAAGATCTTATTTTTAGTTCTTTCATTTTTAGAAAATGCAATTAATCCAAATTAGAAATTAAAACTAATTGTTATAAAAAAAGCTAATAAAGTGCTCGAAACTACTGTAAATATAACAGAATGTAAAGAACAGGGAATAATTTTCATTAAAAATATAAATACTGAATGAAGAAATTATGAGCAATAAAAAGTCGTATAGTATTGTAAGATAATGAGATTATTATAACTAACCATTAATCAAATACATTTGCTTATTTTTATGGTAAGAATAAATTTATTTATCTTATTCGAAATCATTTAGGAAAGAGGAGTTTCAGAATAATTTCTTCAGTGACTAAGTGGGAGACATTATACGCTTAGCGTTTGTAAAACTTTATGACCCATTCGACATTATGTTTTCTGTAGGGAAAGCAACATCTTTCATAACCTTCACCGATGACCTTACCATTTTTGGCTCCTTGTAAGCAATATTACTACTACTATAAACTCACAAATGATTCGCTAAGAAGAATTCACTGTTTCTTAAGTCAATTTCTTTGTTTCCAAAAATATTTGCTTTCTCAGTTACCTGTAATTTTCTACTTAAGTGATTTTGATTGCCTAGAAGTTAATAAGTGTTTATACTTTAGACACATGGTTTATTACATGGTTGCATTATTAAGCAACAATTTGATGAAATTAGTTTGAATTTAATACATTTTCATAGTTTAAATATTATAATTTATTTATTTATTTAAATTCTTTTCATACTGTCGTACATATTTTCAGTAATACGGTAAGGAAATTTAAGTAAAAATAGATTGCAATAAGTAAGTAAATACTTAGATTTTTAATTGTAGAATATGAAAGTCCGATCAAACATTTAATGTTTAAATGATATTTGAAACTGTGTAGTAGTTTAAATACTTAAATTTGTGTCCATTAAAAAAGTTATTAAGCATAAAGACATTTACAATCTCTTCCTTTTGATAGATTCTCTAAATGTTTTTTCAAACACCTAAATTTATGCATATTTATTTTGATCGAATTATTATTCATGTTGATCGAATTATTATCCACGGGATTTAGTATTTTTTTATTATTATTTTGAATCATGATTGATACTATAATAGGAACGTTGCTACAACTGGAATTGTTAATTTAAATATTACTAAAACAAAGAATGAAATTCAACAAAATGCACGAAAAATAATTACTGATCATTTTAATATGATTGGCTGAATAGTTGAATGATTTATACTCAGTATGTGAATGTTCTTTTCTATGTTTCCATTTCAAGGTCAAAAAGGTAATAACTGGATAAAATTTTGTCAACTGAATAAAAAGTCAAACTCTCACAATCAGGTAAAACATGTTTATGCCGAGTGTCAACAGTCCGGAACACCTCATGAATTAAAGCATGAACGGAGAAAATTAGAGGAAGAAGGAGCATAAAATAAATTAATGTTGAGGTGGACAAATATATGCATTTGTACAGTTTGAGCAGCAGAAATTAAAAGAACGACGAAAGTTCCAGAATTTTTGCAATTATACTGATGAAAGAAAGGATTCATTGCATACTTTGAAAGTAAATTCTGTCTAAATTGCAGCTCAAGACATCTGCTATCATAAGTTAACAAAAAATTTTAAAAAACCAAATTTCCGCTTTAGAATTAAAAAAAATACATATGATAATAAAGTAAAACTTTCTGATATGCATCTACCAGCTGAACTGTATATATACTTGTTAAGAAACTGTATTGCACAAAATCAATGAAGTATTTAAAAAAATAGAATATATTTACACATTAGAATGGTAAGAATAACTGCTGGCGCTTCTAGATGCAAACATAAACAATCTGATGGAGAAATCGTCAGGTTCATGAAGTGACCGATTACAATGAAGATTATATAAACCTTGCAATTTCTAGGGAGTGCTAATTTAATCTAACTCCTTGCTTTCTCGTGATTACATCACTGCATACTTTGTAACTTTTCAACGACATGCGTCGCAGCTATTAATTCCAATTAACGTGTATCAGAGTGTATAAATAAATTTAAATACCTAAAAAGTTACAAATCATTCAAAAATATTTAACAACTTTCCAAATCGTTCTACTTTATATCATATACAGCACTTACTGTATATGACCAGTTTTCAAATAAATTCTAGCCATGTACTTGTGTTAAAATCTCGTTTTTTCTATTTGCTCTTCAGCTGAATGTGTGCTGAATCAGAAGTTATATCAAACTTATTTATTTATTTTTTTGTATATTTTGAAATGAGCATGAATTTACTATCGATAAATTAAAGAATTTTATACATATTGAAGTATATATTATTTAAAATAATTATAAGGTGGTATTACAACATTGCTTGTCATATTTTGTTCAACATCAATTCAAATGGTAAAACTTTTTCATCAATCGAATGGCAAATAATTGGATATTCTATTTTATAAGATTTTTTAAAAAAATGTTTGTTTAAATAGCTTTAGATAATTAGAAAGCATTTCTGTTTTCATGTAAAAATGATTAATTGTGAAATATCAATGAAAGGAATTGAATGCAGACAAAGGAGGGAAATTCCGTAGCATTCTGCACACAAAAAGTGCACACTTCAATTATTAATCATCAGTGCTGCCATCTAGTGTACTAAATAAGAACTTTTTAAAATTGCGAAAAAAAATGTTAACAATTGAATGTTTTACTGACAGTGAATTAAAGTATGACAGGTTTTAAAGTTTAATATGAACAGAAGTCGATATCAGAAACAAAAATATTAAATTTTCTAAATATCAGCAACTTACATGTGCGTTTATCAGCTAATATACCTCTGTTTGGAATAATTGTGAAATATGTTATCAAATATTTGAAACGTGTTAGAAATAGAAGATTGTGATAATAACTCTTTATGCTTATCTTTACAATCTCAATTAATCTGTAATAGCTATAATTCATTCATAACACTTAACATTTAGTTTAAATGCAGTTTGTATTTATGCCCCGTTATTGGGCATTATGAATGATGCAATTGTATTACTTTTTCAATCGCGTGCCAATAACCTCGATGCATAATGGATTCACATCACAATGAAATGTTTTGGATTCTAGCTTTTTAACTTCACATAGTTCATATACATTAATTATGGAATCTTTTTGGGTTCATGAAAGCAACAAACCATAATTCAGTATTATTCGTATTTATTTCATTATCAAAAAAATTCGATTGATGCAATTTTGATTTTCAATGGATGCAAATTTGATCATTACCTCTTCACAAGAAATAAACCCACACTATTTCAAATATGGAGATAAACATAATCATCTCGTTAAAAAATATCATTTCCAACTAAAATCATATAATTTAATCCTGAATAACTATCACTTATTTATCAAAATTTAAGTTGAATCTCAAAAATTCTAATAAATATTTTAAAAATATATTCTAAATGAAATGAAATCATCAATTTTTACTTTCTAGGGTATTTGAAATAAAGAAAGTATCGTAAAATTATCAAAAATTTGAACTCGAAATTTTGGCGAATCACCACGTTTTAGACCTCTATGAATTCGGAAAACTCATTTTTGGAAAATGCCCGTCTGCCTGTGACAATGCTAACTCAAAAACGTTTTGAACAAGAAGGATCAAATTTGGTATGCGAACTTTATAACAATTTTTCTATCACATTTTAAGCAAAATCCGCCCATAGACAGTCTGTCCGGCTATTCGATTATAAGTTAATACGATACCTACAAACACGAAGAGAGCTAGAGAGATAAGATTCGGTACATAGATTCAACATTTATAATGTAGACACTTTTCAAATTTTGCCAAAATTCGCCAAAATTGCTCGATGGATTCAGTAAAAATACTAAATTCACGTCGAAAATTAATATTTCATAACTATCGGATAACAATGTCATTTAAAGCTCCTTGGGTAACATCTTTATAAGAGAATATGCGAGAAAGTTTTAGGAAGACACTTTTGAGAGTTTTAAAAGTGATTCAAATAATATAGTAAACATTAATATATTTTTATGTAGGATAAGAAATTGAAATAAGTCAGAAAGCTTTAAATAAAATTCTTGAAATCCTATAATAAAGATACTTTTACTTATAGGATAAAATTTCTGTATAAATAGATAAAAAAATTATTCATGTTATTTCAAAGTATTCAGAATATTGAATAATGCTGTGGAAATATTATGAAATATCTTGAGTTAATAAAGAAAAAAAATGAATTTTTTGTTGAGGGGTGGGAAACGAAACACATCAAAATGTTTGAAAAGAAATCTGGCTGGATCAAGAAAATGTACACGTCACTAACAGTGAAATAACAAAATTTCTGATTGATCTAATTCCTTCCAATAATGACTTCAGTAGAAGGACTGTTTCGGAAAAAATAAGGATATTGCTTAGCGGTATATACTTGTAAGAGATATGTTTATTTATCCGTATTTCTGGAAGGCGGAAGGTATAAAACACGTTTAAAAACCAAAAAAGAAAATGTAAGTACAATGCATTTTGTTTATTTTAAGAAAGAATTTGCTTTGTTTATAGTTTATAAGTATTGTATATAGGTTGGCGTAATATACATGTATCAATTGATGATTTCAGATTACACAGATCAGACAACTAAGCAGAGAGAGATCGCTGGAAGATTTATTAAAATATGTTATTAGTCTGATTGCCATACAACTAAATTTGCAAAAAATGTATATATTATAAAAAATTAGAATTGCAACGTGCGTTTAAATAGAAATATTCAAATTTTAAAAATTAAGTTAAATTGTAATTAATTTATTTTTGTAATTA
>JAPMOR010125871.1:1008976-1075192 GCA_026543865.1 Argiope aurantia
TATCACAATAACAATGAATTGATTGAATTCCTGATTATCCAAATAATTTGATGGTTATCCAAATTCTTTTCATCAGCCTTTAAGCACAAATCTCAAAAATAACATTTTCTTAAGTGAAAGTATTTAAATTGTCAAAAAATTCGAACTCGAGATTTTGAAGAATTTCCACGTTTTAGACCTCCCTGAGTTAGGAAAACACATTTTTGGAAAATGTCTCTCTGCTCTTTGTTTGTCTGTAATAAATATAATTCAAAAACATTTTGAGTTAGATGTATGAAATTTCGTATACCGTCTTCAAACCAAATTTATAAATTTCTGTCAAATTTTGAGCGAAATCCATTTAAATGAAGTCTTTCTGCCCTGTTGTCTGAATATCAGTTAATATGATAAATATATAATGCAGACGGCTAGGTGTATTACATTCTCTACCCAAATTTAACATCTATAGGGTAGACACCTATCAATTTGTTTGCCAAATCCAACAAGTGGTTAACCGTCTGTCAGTCATACTCATATAAAAGTGATAACTCAGAAAAGGAATTATTTAAATATATCAAAATTCGATATATAATTTTGTAACCAGACACAAGTTTTGTGTCAACTATTTGTTTCAATGGCGTGAGGAAAACATGTCTAAAGCAGAAATTTGATATTAGGAATTATTAAAGAATGGCAATAATTAATCGCCAAATATCAGATTATAGAATCAGCAAAAATGCTAAAATCAAACGTCAATGCCGTGTAAGGCGTTCTTTGGCATAAAAAATTTCTTAGAGGGAATGTGAGAATGTTTTGGAAGATCACTCCCGCTGATTTTGTAATACACTTGTGTGGATAATTGTTATTTTATTGTATTATTTCATGGAGGAGAAGTTAATTTTTACTTTTCTTTTCATTATATAAATAATTAAATATGTTTTTCTTATAAACACAAATGAAATCGCTGACGCTTATTAACCATTATTAAAATGCATTTAAATGCCTTCAAGGAAGAATGGTGAGAAATTAAAAACCCAAAGGAATAAACCAGAAGTTCTCATTTTACATTCGTTAATTCAAAAACGATTGTAATTTAGAAGCGACGATTCTTTATTCTTAGGGAAGGAAAACAAAATTGTTGAGCCTAAAATATAAACTTTATGATAATTTAAATATTTATAAGAGTATTTGTTAAAAAAAAAAAAAGATCTTCGTTATATTCTAGTATTTTTTAATGAGTTTTAAATTATTTATAAAAATGTATTTTTAAACAATGTCATCATTGAATAGAAAAAAATTATTCCAGATTCTTCTGAAGGTTTCTGTTGCTTGTATGTAAATGTTTGCTAACAATGGAGCCTCATTTAATTTTGAAATGACAGCTGACAAGACTAATGTCTTAACAGACATTACATTTTAATAACACTTTATATTCTTACATCCTACATGATATGTGACAATTTACCGTGAATCTTTTCATTACTTTGTATTTAGTTTCAGTAATATTTTTGCTGTGTTTTTATAAATTTCTCAATTCTAAACACATACTCAAAATTAGCTGTTTCCTTTCACTTAAAGTGGACACTTGAAAGATAAAGTCGAGATTGGAAATCCTATCTAAAGAAAAAATTACATCTTTCTGAAAACGGAAGGCAATTGGCATATTAAATTAAATTAAATGGAATTTTCATTGAAAACAAGTTAATTTACTAATTTAATTTTGATGCAGAATGATATCTGCTCTAGCACTCCAACCGAATTACAGAATATAATAAAAAACCTTTTTGTTTTCATAGTTTTTTTTTGTATTTTTTTGTCATTGATTTAAAAAAAAAATCTTTACACCAGCATATTTCAATTTTTAAAGCATTTCATTAAAATAATATTTCATTTAAGAGTATATCCCTAACTCAGCATGAATTTACTTGGAAATTTTAGCATTCTACTATGTAACTCTATTTAGCCGTTTTTGAAGAAAATCGCAAAATCACTATATTTTAGATTTTTTTTATTTATGTTTCTTATTTTTAAATGTGATTAGCATGAATTTGCTTTTTTTAAAACGATTAATCAAAAGGCAAATAAAATACATTCTACTATAATCAAATCGATAAATTAAGGATATTTCAGAATTACACGAAAATCGAACTTTAAAGTAAAAATTTCACTGTAGAGTTATCTCATACATCTTCAAGAATGATATGCGAATTACAGGATGCTACCAGATGACGCTGATAGTAAGTCACAATAACGATAATGTAAGAGAGGTTGTATAGAAGGAATGGTGGCACAGAAATAAAATTATTCAAAAGCTTTCTGTAAACCGCTCAGTGCCATAACTGAATAGTTATGACTCAGAGGACGCATGTGGATGATTTTTTACGTGATAGACTTATCGGCCATCTGGAATGTGGGCGTACTCAGATGGAAGTATCCGATGTACTTGGAATCTCCCAAAGTGTCATCTCTAGACTTTAGAAACGTATCCAAGATAATGGAAATGTAAATAGAAGTTACCGCACAGGCTGTCACCAGTTACAACTCCGAATAACGACAAGCATTTGGCAGTATCAGCCAATATAAACATATGGAACACAGATAAACATATGGAAGCATATGGACCTGTCTTGTTAACTATTTTCAACTACGAGTACGATAGTTTCAAGGCAAACCGTGTACAGACGTTTGGGACATAGTGGTTTATATGCCCGCAGGCTAGTCAGATGTGTTCCGTTGACGACAATTCACTGTAGCCAGCGGTTAGTCTGCAGTAGAGAATATGTAATGTGGACAACGTCGAACGTACCCGTTGCCATATGTAATGTGTACATCGTCGAACGTACCCGTTGCCATATGTAATGTGTACATCGTCGAACGTACCCGTTGCCATATGTAATGTGTACATCGTCGAACGTACCCGTTGCCACCAAGAGAGCATCATTGAACGATACAATTACTTCAATGCATGATTGCACGTTTAGGGTGGAATTATACTAGGCTCCAGAAAGATATCTGAATGTTCAAAACAACCATGATAGGTCAAATTTATCGAGTCTTCATTATAGAACAGCATATGCATTTGTTTAGGGATGCTATGGGAGCAGAATTTGTGTTTATTATGAATGAAAACTCCCTTCCACATCGTGTAAAGACAGCTTTCGAAGGGTTTCAGTCTGAAGCTAATCACCCATCTGATTTGAATCCGACAGACATGCTTTGTCGACAAGTTGCAGCCCTCTACCATGTACAACCAACTACATGTATACTGGAACTTCAGAGAGCATTATTTGCCGAGTGGAGTAATCTTCCTCAAGAACAGCTAAATAATTTGACACTCAGAATACTTAGACGTTGTGCATACTGTATTTCATCACTTGTAAGACATACAATGTACTATCCCTCATAAACATTGTAACCAACCATGTAAAATTCTTGTCAGGGAGATATTTTTTGTGTCTTATCTAGGGCGCAAAAATCGTAGTTTTTATGAATAGTATCACACATAAACCATTTTTTTTTACTCTCTTGTTTAATAAATAGGTTTTATGGATAAATCAAGCTTTTTTATTTCTGAACATTTATTTGCCGGATCTGGTTTTATACTTAATTTATAGACGAGAGCTTAGATATTAAAGCCAAAAAACAATATTAAATATTAGAAATTAATTAATGAATTACATAATTTAGAATTATTTATTGAATGCTGAAATCCAGAAATTGGTTTTAAAAACTGAAAACGGAAAAACTTGTTCACACGTTTTTTTGTGGTCTAGATGTTTTCAGCAATACATTTCTGTAAGAAACATTTCAATTATTAACAACAATTATTAAGCAATATACTTCTGTAAGAAACATATTGTGATGCTCTAGAATATGACTTTTCGAATTAAGTAAATATTAGTTTTCATTAATTTAAAAGGAATTGTATTCTGAGAAAATATTTGCAAATTTGGCATAATATATAAAACAACAAAAATAACCCTGCAAGTAATCAAGTTTGCTAGAATCAGATCAAAGAATTTCAAACTTTTATTCCCGCCTAATTCAGGAAGATCCTTGTCTCTCTGTAATGATGCATTAATGATAAGTGTAAATCCTAGAGAAGTAATTAAGGAATAATGAGATAAATTTAAGGCACCTTTCTTCAATATTCAACCACAGATTGATAAGTTTAGAGAAAGGAGATTAGGTTTTCTTTTACCTTCTGGGCACCTTCTTTAGGAAAAAAGCTAATCATTCTATTATCTGGAATTTTTCTTGTTGCCACTACATAAAGAAGCAGTATTTAATCATATTATAGTAATAAATGAGAAATGAGTATTTTTTAACAGTTCCAAATATAAGAAACAATGCTTCTCTTTCATTCAAATCCTGTTAACAAGATTCCAAGGCACATTTAGCAACTGCCTAGAAGCACCACAGGTTTCGGGGTAAAACGAGACCTTGAAATAATTTCAGAATAACTTTCATTTCGCGATAATTGTTTTGCAATTGTGTTCTTATTAATATGCAAGAGCCGCGTACTGCGACTTATTTCAATAAAAGCATTCCGAAAAACAATATTCCTAGTTTTTCTTTACGGGTTGCTTTGACATTATTTATATGCTACTTCATAATTTAAAAAAGGCATATTCAATAATTAAATAATATTTAAAATCCATTACCTTTTTTAAAAGTTTTAACTTTTTTTTTTTTACTGTTTTGTTGAAAAATCACTTTTATATTTTAATTTCGAATGCTTTTATGAGTAAGCTGCAGAAAATAACGCTCGCAAAAATTAAGTGTTTTATTATTTCAGTTTGTCAAAATTTGTTGCGTAAAAATATTTTATTTTATGATTGAAATTAAGTCAATAAAAAATATTTGGTTCTATAAGTTCGGGAAGATGTAAAGAAGAACCTCAATCTCTTTTGCCCAAGTTCCTCTGAATCAATTTAATACGACCCTGCCTATTAGAAACTTTACTATTAAAAATTAGAAGAATAATGTTTGATTGAAAATCATCTTTATTATTAACAATTAGTGTAATTACTTTTGATTGAAATTCATCTATTTCATGTAAACAGGAATGTTTTCATTTTGCAGAATGCCATTACTAGACTGCGTTCTGCAGAGAGCATTCTATGCCATGGAAGATGAGATTAGATGAAGGGTTTTTTAACTTGACGTCTCTTGAATATTAAAAAGAATAACTATCGTGAAAATTAAGCATTTAAATCTAATCTTCAGAAAAAATAAGCCGGAAAGAAAAATTAAAAATGAATGATGAACGAAAATGAGATTTCGTATTTATTTTTTATTGTAATCAAAACATTTTTTCTACAGATTTAGAGTTGAATATTTGCCTATGATGAAGGTTAAGGTTAATGAGGGTGACAACATATTTAACAAATAATATTTATAAAATTATTTGTTAAATTAAATAATATTTATAAAATTAAAACAAATAATATTTATAAAATTATTTGTTTTAATTTAGCAAAAAAATCACCAAGAAAATTCTTATTTCCTTATAAATTGCGGAACGCTTTGAATTTCAAAATGCTTTTAAACTATTGTGTAAATGCACTATAACGAATAATTTAATACTTAATGTAATTAAAGTATTGTGTAAAGTTATTATTTAAAAGTATTTTTAGGTATTTTTAAATTGTTTAAATTTAAAAATTAAAAAAAGGCACATTTTTTGAAGTGTTTTGAGGAAAAAAATGTACGCAAATAAATATAAATGATATTCAGAATTATTATTTTACTAGTGAGATGGGTGTCAAAAGATATATAAATGATGACCAAATCACTTACATGTATTGGTCGATTGTAGAATCAGCTTTCTTTTTATGTTTAAAGAACGTGATTTTATATTTAGCGGAAAAACGCCACACGTTCTATCACTGTTCAAAACTTTTCTAGATCTTTTCATGTAGCTTTGCCTTTCTTAAATCAAAATTCCATCATTTATGACAACGAATTGTAAATTTTCTTTTAATCTATCCCCCAGATACTAGATTTCAAATGAAAATTGCTCAAACCTGCATTTCTTTAAATATAAAGTGACATTTCTATCTAACAAATAATTGCCTAGTCTATCATTAGGTCAATCGCAAGTGTCCTTATAGTAGAAAAATATTTTGATGACCTACTCAGAAGTAAAATGATTGTATATCTGTTCATTTCTAGAAAGTGTCATTCAAGGCTTTGCCAAAAGGAAGTTTGTCCGATCTTTTTTTTTTAATTCTCATCCGACAATCCTATCTCCATCAGATAATCTGTGAAAAAAGTTGCCCGATGCATCTCCTACTTGTAGCAAAGGAAAACTTAACACATGGCTTTGTTTTATGTTTTAATATCTTTGGTTAAAAACAAAGAGGTGAGAAATAAGCAAACATTCATGCTTGAGCAATTTCAAAAATTATTCTATTTTTTGTTCTGGAAAGCACTTTTCCTCTTATAATTAGTTGCTAAATATTTTGACCCGTCACCGGAAGGATGGAATATTGTAGATATTACATTCTATTCTAGTAGTGAAAAGTAAGAGCTACTTTAAGGAATCATTAGATTTCTAGTCTTAGTGTTAGAAATAAGAAGTTTCTTAAATAGTAAGTATTGTTTCTCATCAAATATGTTTATTCTTTGATCATAGAGTAACTGAGAAGCTTTTGAAATAACATAATAATATACAATTCAATTAAAACTGTAAATGATTAAAAAATTTCCAAATTTTGAATTATAATTATCTTAAAAATTTATCTGACATTTATTTATATGTTGTATATGTTACAATCAATGTGATTATTATTATCAATATCAATGATTATTACTAATAACCTTTAATGTCCTACATCTATTAATTTCTTTTACCGATTAATATAAATAATACCTATTAATTACATGGAATATAGCCTATATATTTTTGATCTACTTTAAAATAATTTTAATTTAATAAAAACTCATTTTTTCAAATAATTATACGCATAGGATTAAAAAGGTGAAACTTTTCTTTGCATATATTTTTGTTTTCGGCAAAAATAGTAATTATATATTGCTCAGGAATTTTTATAGTTATTAAATAATATTAATTGCAAATCAAATTAAATAAAAGATATAGAAATCAGAGTTTCTCTTAGTACGAATTAATAATTTTTGATCAAAGGTTATTTTTCAGCAATATTAGTATGATAAAAAGGTGAAAAAAGGAGCTCATATCTATTTTTTTTTTCATGTTTTATCACGATTCAAAATTATCCTTTTACTAATTTATTTATAATTAAATGATAATGCTTTTATTAATTGATTATATTAAAATTTCAGTGATTACCAAAGCAATTTTAAATTTAAACAGTTTTGCATTCTCTAAGTCTCAATTATTTAAAAAAAATATTTGTGTGAATATTAATATTTCAGAAATATTTTCTAATCAAAAATGATATTTAATACATAACTTATTAAATCATGTAGAAACAATTTTTGTATTGGATTTTGAATTACTGAGTTAAAAGTTTTATTGCGAATGCATTATAAGAAAAAAATAGAATTCTCAGTTGTGAAAGATAATCTTTCAAACTGATTATGATAAAAATTTCTGCGATTACTAAAGCAATTTTAAATTCAAACAATTTTGCACTCTCTAAATCTCAATTATTTAAAAAATATTTATGTGAATATTAATATTTCAGAAATATTTTCAAATCAAAAAGGTTATTTAATACATAACTTATCAAATCATATAGAAAAAAATTCGTACTGGATTTCGAATCACTGAGTTAAAAGTTGAGTAAATCACTGAGTCGAATCACTGAGTTATTGCAAATGCATTATAAGAAAAAAATAGAATTCTCAGTTGTGAAAGATAATCTTTCAAACTGATTATGATAAAAATTAATATTTCAATTACATCATTTCGTTCTTTTATTCTGATTTCTGTGTTTAATTTAGAGTGTTCCTTTCAAACAAATATTCATACTTCCACTAAATCACTTCACCCGAGACAATTAAAGTACCAATTTTGTAGATAGTAGCAAAGATATTTATTTTAGAGGTTTTATAAAGAAATTTATTTCATCAAAGATTCTTTATTTAAATATTAGAAATCATTTATATTATTTTGTTCACTTGAATCAATATCCGATTTATTTCAATTTCTCTTCAACTATTATTTGTCAAACTTTTTTACATGATTATTTTATATCTTTGCATATTTGTGATCAAAAAATTCTTCTTGGATTGAAATTGAGTCTTGAATGCAAAATAAATAAATATTGAAATATTTTTTTAAAAAATTAGAAAATTTTTCCATAGATAATTTGCAGGAAAATGTAAAAATGCTAAAAGTTCTATTTTTCTACATTTAGAAAAATGGTTAACATTATTCATTAACTTTCAATATCCGTAATTTATTTGAACAGATACGCTGAAGGATAGTGTGAAAATATAAATGAATAAAAAGTGATGGAGAACATAGTAGAATTAATAAAAAAAAGTAATTATAAAATTATGGCTGAGAATAATCCCTAAAGTTCAAGGATGAAGTTCAACTTTGCAAATGTTATGATACTAAAATTTTATTAGAAAAGTTATAATATGATAAAGCAATGTAGTATAGTATGAAAATTTTTGAAGAAGAATCTCTTAAGTTCGGCCTTAAAAGGTAGAATATGGCAACCCCTACGCTATCCTACTCGATCTCTATAAGACACCAGTTGTCTGGTTAGCAAGAAACCCATCGGGCTTTAGTTGTCACCTGGACACGTGACCCCTCTAAAGGCGTAGTGGTCATTTCGATGAGGAAGACTTTTGTGAAGGTCATCGTTTTTCTAAGGCTCACCCCAATATTTCAAGGATAGCCAGTTCATCGTTGATGTGAGAACTAGCAAAGAAATGCAATATCTTCTCTTTTGACCAAATATGATGTCAATTTTGAAAATCACATTTATGAAGCGTTTTAAAAACATATATTTGAATTTTTATGATTAAATCATATACAAAATATCTATATATATTATAAAAATTATACAATCAAAGTATAGCTTTTGGGAAAAAAAATTGTTTCAAAATGTTTTATAATATTATAATTGGTTTACATTGTTGTTTCATAAGTGGGAAAGAATTTTCCTAAAAGAAATATTTTCCATCTACTTTTAGCATTGTTTTTGTTAAAATTAAATATCAAACAGGCAAAGGAAAAACTGATTCTGATTGTTGTTGTTTCTTATGGCACTTGCCACGGACAAGCCCGCTATTCAAAGACAGCCGATTTAAGACTAAGGGGGAGCGCCTCTTGTTTTTATCGTAGAGCCAAATTGGGCCAAGAGTACGACTTGACTACTCACGCATCACTCATTCGCTTGCACAACCCCTTTTTATAGGAGGGCACATTCACACATCTCACAGATAGAACAACCACGCTCAAACTGGGACTCGAACCCGGGACGCCCAGATCACGCGGAAGACACGCTACCCCTATGCCAGGACGCCGGCCAGATTCTGGCGATATGTTTATGAATACAGCTGTTTTCCTAGAAGGAAAAATAATCTCAAATATTTCCATATTAATCTTGCGCTTTCTTTTTCTACTTTCTTTTATTTATCAAAGTTTGACATTTCAGAAGCACAAAAATTAGTCTTGAGATTCCTATTAGATTTTAATGCAAACAAAAGCAATGATTCATAATGTCTGCTTAAAATATTTAGTAAATGATTAATATTTCTATGTGTCTCTATGCTTATAACATTTCAATTCTCGAATGACAACTTGAGCTTGATAAATTTTGAGACTCACTTTACAAAGGCAATCTGCTGACAATATTACATAATTGTTTCTCTTTGATTTAAAATTCTATAAATTTATTGATAATTGTTTGATTTTTGTTTTCTGAAATTAGAGTTTCTTGAAACGAATTCCTTCTGACTTCTTATTCAGAATTCCTAATGGAATAATTAGTAGCATTTTGCAATTAAGAACCGTTTATGTATTATTTCATTAATTGGACTGAGTTATAGAAAGAATTTATAGAAATGAAAAAATTATAATTTAATAGCACCTGAAAGTAACAGCCTCTATTGGCATCAAAACTTTTCAAACTGTATATCCAAATTCTGCTTATACTTTGGTCCGAAGTTTTTTCACTCATGTCATGCATTCTGATATTATAAAAAGAAGAAATGTAACGATATTTTAATCTAATATTAAATTTATATGCAGATTGTTTTTGACAAAGTTCATCAAATATATTAGTTTCTAATGCCACTCTAAAATAAGTTGCACTGAAAACCAAATGCATATTAATTTTTCACATTCAAACTCGTTCTTCTGCCTGCTATTTAAAGTAAGTATCTTCTCCGAATAAGAATTGGCATCCAGACACTTCTTATATAAATGCAATTGCATGAAAATTCAAATGCAACTTTATTTTTAACCGCCTTTATTTATTTGCCCTTTTGGGGCATTATATTCAGAAATTATTTCTAAATTAAATGCAAAAATATTTTATTTTCAAAATCTGACCTTACATTCCATTTAATTTCAAACTCTCTCATCCTTTGACTGGAAGTTTCCAGATGAATGTGGCGAACCATCCCATGCATTGGTGTGTTGGTATATCATTTATTTCAGGAATTCTCCATCATACTGCAGCCATCCTTTTCACTTTGCACATTGGTCATATTTTATTTCCAAAATATGAACTTACATCCCATTCAAATTTGAACACTTCGCTCAAAGTTTCAGGATGAAAGTGGCAAACTGTCCCATGGATGCGTTGGTGTATCGTTTATTTCAAGAGCTCTCATCATACTGCAGCCATCCCATTTTACTTTGCACTGGTCATATTTTATTTCCAAAATATGAACTTACATCCCATTCAAGTTTGAACACTTCACTCAAAGTTTCTGGATGAAAGTGCAAACCGTTCCATGGATGTGTTGGTGTATCGTTTATTTCAAGAGCTCTCATCATACTGCAGCTATCCCGTTTCACTTTGCAACTATTCTATGCCACTGACCACCATATCACATTCGACGCGCTGTATTTAAAAGAATCGTCTCAATATCATACCTGGTTTCAGTTTCTGACCACTATTGCACTTGTATACACGGATCACCTCAATTAGATGCGGAAATAAGCTCGAGACACCATACAACAATAAATGTCACTTCTCCAATTCCTCTCTTTGCACTTAAACCAAACTGCCCATCAGTAACAAGAATATTCATTTTTTATTTTCGTTGTTAATGACACCAATAGGAAGACCAAACACAGCATTAATCATTCGCCAGCTGGTAATTTTTTTTAGCATACCACCAGGTCATGTCTCCTGTTAATTATTTTCCAGTATTTAGCTGTCGTGTGAGGAAACAATGTCAATCACTTCTGTACAAGACAAGTATCATGGATAAAAATGTCATAGTATTTTTTAAAAGTTATTTTGAATTTCTTTATTCTTTCAAAATTTCTTTCCATAACCTCTTATAACGTAATCCAGTCTCTTAAAGATTCATATTCAATTATTTTATTTGAATATTAACCACGTAAAATAAAAAAAAACTAACATTAAAAAAAAGAACAGATTTTGACGATTTTCCATATTTCAGATTTCCCTGAATTCGAAAAATACATTTTTGCATTGTGCCTATCTCTATGCCTGCCTGTCTGTGAACACATCAACTCTAAACAGCTCTCAACTAGAAAGATGATATTCTCAATATATGAACTTAGCATTAAATTTGTATACTTATTTGTTTGCAGGCATTTCAATCATTCAATTCACATTTGCTTTTTAATAACCGCAGCATTTTATCATTTTTTTTCTTGTTACCCTTTTTTAAGATATCTGATTTTCCCGGAATTAAATTAGTAAAAGGAAATTGTAGTTACAAAGAAATTCCTTGATCAGTTTTTTAAATTTCTGTCAAAGGAAAATATTTTACAAATTTAAATTTAACTTTAATAACTTTCACGTATTTCATTTCGTCACTGCCATTTGAGTAATATATTATATAAACTTTTTATTTTTATTTTTTACATTTATTTGTGTATCCTTCAATTCGCTAACCAATAAAATATAGGTTTTATAATTACGACAGAGACAATTCCGATTCATATGAAATGTGTCAAATAAGGTATGACAATTTTATTTTGGATCACATTGTTGCTGCTTACAGGAAAGCTATCACATAACATTTTAAGACAACATACAATTAGACGTCAGATAACAATATTTGGAGTTTTACATAAGATTAATTTCGAGATTGGTTTCGAGTTAATAATTCTTAAAATGAAATAAGACATTCATTTACTTTTGACTTCGTTTCATAATCAAGTGTTTTTTTAAAATTTTGTTTTAATATTAATGTTGTGATAAATACGATCTATTTGCAATCCCTATTTCTATAGATTCTTCTAAATTTGTATAAAGATTTCCCCTTGAAAACATCAAATTATTTTTTATATAAAGTATTTGGATGCATTTATGATAAATTTCTCTAAAAAGTTTAGGAAATATTAGTGACTTTCATTTGTGGCAACATAAGTAAAACGTCTAGTTCATAAGTAATTTTTGACTGGATAAAATTTTTTCCCGCATTATTACTCTTTATTATTTTATGTCTATGTTTAAACAGCTTTCCTGTTTCATGAAATAAGCTTATTATTAGTGACTTTCATTTGTGTTTACACAAGTAAAAGTTCTAATGAGAATGTTCCTTATAGGGTTTGTACAAATATTATTTCAAGAATTTTTCATTGAAAAATAGGTGGTTAGTCTATTTTTTCTTGAATTATTGATCTTTATTATCTTACGTCAATTTTTAACTGGTTTTCCTGCTTATTGAATGAGAATGCATAACAATGAATGAGAAGATAACTAGTTAATAAGCAATTTTTACAAAAAATGCGTGCCAGTTTATTCAATAAGATGGATTTATTGTCTTATAGAAAATTACATTTTACATTGTATTCGCAGGAAGTTTTCATAGTTTTGATTCAAATGCAGATTGTATGAATTAAGGTATTTCAAAATAGTTTGATCTTCGATAAAGTAGTTTTTAAATTTTGTTTTGTCCCTTTCCTGATTTTAGATAAAACACGGAATCCATTCTAATGAGATTTAAAATAATAATTATTTACCTTGAATTATTTCTTTCCAAATATTTTAATAGACGAAAGATTCAGTGTAAAGTCTTCAGAAAAGGCTTCCCATTCTGTGAGATTTAGTCATTTCACTCAGACAGTTTTATTATGATTTCGATTCTTACGAGAATGTTTAGTAAACTACTTCTAGAAAGAACTGAAAGCTGTATAAAACAAAGAAGGAAATGATATTTATAAATATTTTGTCTCAATAATTGATTCAAGTAAATTCATTATGTTTCTATTAATAAGTCAGAAATTTATTTAATGTCATCTACATTAATTAGGCTGTGATATGTAGAAAGAATCCTAGCTTCTTTTTAAAATCTAAAAGGTCATGAATTAAAATAGCAAATTAATTTATTTTTAGGAGGAAATAAAATTTCCTTATCTATTATTTGTTGACCAGAAATTTAAAACTAAAACCTGTTTAATTCTTTGTGCAAATTAAAATATCAATTTGTATCTTTAGAAATAACAATTATCATTTAAAACTCTTCATCGCATGGGTAACAGCCCTTTTTTAATTACGAGTAAATCTAAATAATGAAATGTTTGTTTAGGATATATTAACATTCATTCTATTTTAACAAGATGTAGATGTTAACAAACATATAAAATACATATTTTCCTTTTACATTTTGATGTAAATATATAAAATATTTGAAACATTATCTGAAAAGTATTTGAACGATTTATTATATTTCCAGTTTTATCTGGATAGGTAATGATTATTGTACAAAAAAATCTATTTATTTTTTATTTATTTCGTTGACAAATTTTAAGGTATTCAATTATTATTATTGATATTTAGGTGATCTTTATAATTAAAGAAACATCCCGATGACCATTGCACAACTAACTGACGAAGAGAAGAAGGCAATGGATGAGGTCAGTTTTCATAAGATCCATCTCTTTTTACTGTATATGTAATTATTTTTTGTTCAATTTGATTATAATTCCAACTTAAAATTATTTTTCAAATATTGTAGAAACATATTTTATTTAATTCCTATTATAAAAATTTAAAATTCTTAAAAGATTCATCTGAATTATAGAGTTAGCATTTTGAAATATTAAAATTTAATGAAACTGTCAAAGAGTAACAGTATTAAAATTGAAAATTTCTTTCTTTATTGTAAGTGATATCCGCATTTATAACGAATTATTTTATTTTCATATCAATTTAGGCTTTATGATCTGAACTGTTATTTTGATTCAATATTAATTTGTGCAAGTGTTAAAGAAATTCGATTGCATTTTTTTGTAACTTACAAAATCTTTCCAGGAAACTAAAAATCAATATTCTTAAAACCACTGTTATTCGTTTGATTTAGCCACGTACAGAAACGATATAAATATTTACACACTGTAGTACATGCACATGCAGCATTGATAATCTAGAAAATAACAATGTCAACAAGGAAGAATATTGATTACAAAAGACAAATTGTCTCGATAACGAGGCTACAAAATTGTGACATCTATTTAGAAACGATGAGAACATTACGTTTTTAAATAAGCGTTATTTGAGCACTTTATTGCAATAACTAAAGATTTCTTAAATTGTTTGCATTCACCACGCTAATTAAATTGATAAAAAACGTTAATTGACAAAATTTTGTAATCTTGCATTTCAAGAGCAATCTTTTCAGGAACTTAAGACTTTTAAGAAAATGGGAGAAAAACATTCCTGTAACTGAAACAGAGACTATTGATATCGTAATTTTCTTAACTAACGATAGATTTTAAATTATTCTTTCTCAGTATGAAACAAGACTACATACATAATAAGTTTATAAACATTTTTTTTCATTTATTTATTACAATAACTAAAAACTTCTTAAACGTCGTTGACCTTTTCCACATTAGGTCAATAGATAAAAAAAATATTTAATTTCACATATGAACAAAAAAAATTTTCACAAACTTAATGTAAACAAAAAAGGGCCTTTAGTCAAAAAAATCGCAATATTAGTAATCAGTATTTAAATTTGTAAGATGATTCTTTGTCACTTGTTGTTTAAACAACAAGTGACAAAGAATCACCCTAAAAACTGAAACATAGAGTGCTAAGTTAGTGCTTAATGCTAAGTTAGTTGGATAGAACACTAATGAGATAGTCAATTTTTAACACAGATGTATTCTTTCAGATTCTTTTATACATAAAAGAAGAATATTTACAAAGATCATCTTGACTATAATAATGCCATTAAAAATTGATGAATTATTACTTTAAATTTTGTTAATCATCAGTAAATCTTTTATTTGATTAATAATTTTTGATTTTTATTATAAAAGTATTTAAGAGCAAAGAAAACTTCAGAATTTTTTAAGTATAGAAAGTTCTGACAAAAGCACCCACTTTCAGTGTTGCATGACCCTTAAATGATACATGTATGTAAACCTTCAAGGAATCAGGAAAACTATTTTAATAATATTGTTTTAGGATATATCATTGGAGTACAATATAAATATCTTCTAACTTTATGATCTATTGTTTATATTAATTAATCATAGAAAAGATTTTTTAAATCAGATTCTAATCTTTAAACCGAAACATAGTTTCATAATAATTTTTTAGAATTAATTAAAATTTCCTCTTTACAAAATAGCATAATGAGCACGCTGCAAATGCATTTAATATTATTACAACACGTATATTTGCCAACATTGAGTTTAATACTATTACGACAAGTACTTAATATTATTACAACAAATTATTGAACATATTTACCACTATTGTTGGTAAATATACTTAAATTTATTTAAATTAGTCAAAAGATTATTCTTCTTGTCATAACTCGAAAGCTTATATAATTAATTTTAAGGATTTTGATAGTATACTTTTTGCAATAATATGCTGTAAGATTCTTAAAAAAAGAATTTTGATTATTTTTAAACAAACTTCTAATTGAAATTTTGCGAAATCCTTTCTTAGAAAATACCTACAATCGAAGAAGAAACTGCATATCTAATTTACTAATTCAAACTCTAATAATCTGTCTTATTCAGTGTTTTGAATAATCTTCTTAAAATGCATATCGCATGAGATAGTTTGCATATAGTGTGACATGTATGATAGTATATCATCATTTTAAATGAAATCATGAATTCAGCATCTTTCTTTAATTTCGGTAGATTTCATTCAAAATTTCTATTTCCTCTGCATTTGCAATATTATACAAATACTTTGCGCTTGTTCACTGATTCACACAATGTCTCAGATTTAGATTTAAATAAATAGATTACCTTAAACCAAATGTGTGAGTATTATCAGCTTTTTTCTACTCTGCGAATGACACATTCTAGAAAACAATAGTAATGGTTATCAAGCGGGAGTCTTGGTCCTTATCAAACCTACAAAAGGCCAATGCATTGATAAAACTTTTACAAATAGTCAATAGCAATTGCAGTGCTACGAGTTAAGAAAATCTGCTTATATTGCAGTGGATGAACATTGGATTAAAATGAACGGACTTATTTTGCTACCATCTGTGTCTGTACATAAGTATTCCATTTAACTTTTATTTTTGCATTGATACAAATGCTCCAATAATATTCAAATTTTTTTTAAGCTGGCAAATATATTTCTTAAATGTCATATTATTCGCCGAATACTGCATTTTTCTAATCCTTTATGTTTATATGTCAACGAAATATTTGAATTTTTATTTAATGAATCTCTGTATCATTGGAATCAAGACTGTATAATTATTTTAGATGAGATATATATATATATATTTTTATCGGGAAGCTAATAGAAATTTTATATAAATTTTGTAGGGAATCTAAATATTATAAATTAACCAATAATAAGAAAAAAATTTATTATTGTTTTTTCCCTTCTTATTTATAATAATTTTTTTCAAATCTCATTATAATAACTTCTAATAACTATAAATAGTTTATATTAGTTAACTAATTATTGTGACCAAAAATAATGATTTTATATATAACAATAACGTTATATTGTACAATCCACTTATTTTTAATGATGTTGATTTTTATTAAAATTGATGTGTTAACCATTCAAAACTACAAAAATTCATTATAGAAATTCAAATTTAAAACTCTTTTTGAATCACTGCGAAAATAAAGAATCTTTTACAGAAAATTTCGTAGTATCATTTCTAATAACTTTGATTAGCATATAAATAATAATTAATAATTCAGATGAAAAAAATGATTTTACTTGATCTATTATTTCTTTTTATTACATACATTTTTTTTTTTCATTTTAAATTTTCTAGCTGAAGAAAAGAGTCGGAAACGAGTTGACTTCCGAGCTTTGTAATGACACGCATATGTTTTATCGCTTTTTGAAAGGTAAGTGATCAATAAATTGTGATGTTTTTACAATACACATTTTAGTTTTGATCTAATATACATCATACATGTGTCAAAAATATGAACGTTCGAAATTTGAGTTAATTAAATAAACCAACTTTTTGAATGAAATTTTAAAAAACATATTTTTTTTAAGGAAATGAATTCATGCAACACCATGTACTTTATAAATGTGACACTAGAATCACATTATATATGTAACATTAGAATAACATTATAAATGTAATATTGTTATTCTACACAGAATAAATATGATAATCATCTACACATTATAAATGAGTAGATGACCACTATACTGTCATGTTTTTATAATACACATTTTAGTTTTGATCTAACATCATATATGCAGACGTGTGTCAAAAATATTAAGATACGAAATTCGAATTAATTAATAAACAAACATTTTGAAAAAAAAAAATTTAAAAATATATTTCTATTAATAAAATTAATTAATGTGACACCATATGCATTATAAATGTGACACTAGTCACCTTATAAATGCGACGTCACAGTTAGACTATAAACGTCAATGCAAACATTTTCTGCAGTTTCATTGACGTCTAGTCTTTTTGCTGCTTTAAGAAGTAAATTAAATTCCAAATTAAAATGGTAAAATTGTTTGGCATATCTGTTGTTACCCCATGAATATAAATTGATACCAATAACTGTTTTTAAGAAAATGTACAAATTCCATAATGGATAATTTGTATAACACACTAACTGATGACTTTTGAATTTCTAGTATATCAGTATGCACATTTAGTATTAATATTTGATAGGTATTATCTCAGGAATTGAATCTATTCATTAGCATTCATAAGCGCACAATTTAATGAAAATTAAAAACTATTGTACAGTTTAAAAAATGACTCTCAAAGAAAGCAACCAAATATTTTGATTCAATTTTTCAGTTTTTAAAAGTAATGCGATGTTTTACTATATGTATGTTAATAGTGTATTTATAAATAATTTTTATCATATTATGCGCTAGGATGCTTAAATGAAGCTAAATTTAAAAAAAGTTTCTCATCAAGTTCTATAGTGGTCAATTCCAGCCAGAATTTGTGCAAAACAGACGTTATTTGATTTCATCAAATTAATTAACAATGAAAACATGAAACAAAAAAGGAATAATCGAAAATAATGCCTGCAATTTACGAATTTAAAATAAGAACGAAGGAAAGAAAATAATGGATTGCATTTTTTTTATCAAGCCTTTCTTTAAACTTTTTCTTTAATCGATACAAAATAGCTCAATAAAGGACAAATAATTACTCGGTTTTTAAAATGTTGAATAATGTTTTCCAAGGAAAACAAATGAAATGTCTACGTTGACGTAAAAACCACAAATTTCCTTTAAATTCTTAATCAATTTCTCGCCGCCATTCATAGAAATCTTGGCATTAATTTACTTTGAATATACTCATTCCATCTTCAAGGTGATATTTTTACATCAACTGATTATCTGTCAATTCTATTTCGTCCCATTTTCTAAGAATATTTCCTCATATTTTTCAGAAATGCCACTCCCGTAACATGATTATATAATGGCGCTAAATGTTTACTAATGGCAGTCGGAAATCATTGTTCCTTCTAGTGACTTCTAAGATCAATGTAATATTTTTTTATAATAAAGGAAAGAAGCTTAAGTAATTAGTATTCTAGTTGGAGTGTGGTCGGTTCAATTTGATAAATTACATAATTCATAATAATAAGAACAGCAAATATAATTTTATTGCCCGAAAATTGATCATAAAAAGAAAATCTATGCTAAAATCTACTACTGTGTTGATTATCAGTTAATAAAACAAATATATTTATCTACAATTATTATTAGAACACATTGATATATTTACTTAGTTTTATATTTTAATGTATTTAATATATAATTTTCGTTTTTTTATAAACATTTAACAGAAATAAAAAACATTTTATTTTTAATTTAGATATTTCAACGGCAGTTCGATTTCTCTAGTCTGTTAAATGATTATATAGAGCATCCTTTAATTTTTTTATTTTAACTATTATTATTATTATATTTTTTCTTCAGTATCCCTTGACCTAACAGCATTGTTCCACAAACTCCAATCCCATTCCAATATGTATTATTATTAGCTTCTACATACATATTTATCATTGCCCAATATTTTATCTTTTTCTTTCACGCATATTTTGAGACTTGTTCACATTTAACTTCATAATTCACAAGTCACTATAATTCACATATCATAGTATCCACTTAATAATTCACATGTCAAGAAACGCTAACATATTATAATGAATAGTATTTTACATAAACCTTATTTAGAATTAAATTAGATAGCAGAGAAGATTTTAAAGTAATGAAGACTCCTCTAGTGATTCGATTGGTTTGCTAAATTTTCTTGCCCTTTTTGTCCGAAATATTTTGGCCATTCTTATCTTAAATATTCTGATCATTCTTAACTTAAATATTTTTGTCATGTTCAAATGATAGAATATAATAGAAGGTGAAGCACGTGTTGATAAATACAATCCATTCCTTCATTAATGCAATATAATGTTTAAACTCTTGCAAATGTAAGTTTTATAACTAATATTTACAAAGGTTTAGATATTATACGCATTTGCAATATTTTTAAAGTAACTCATTTAAATCACTTACGCTATAAACAACTGTTTAAGAGCTCCTACAGGTATAACCTAGGAATAAATTCACATTTAGGCAATAATATAACTTTTCAAGAGGCAAATATCTTTCAGTTTTTAAACATGTGACTTTAGATGAGGATAAATCATAAATCTGACATTAAAACCCTTCTTTATAATCTAAAGATTCCTGGGTAATAAGTTTTAAGAAAAAGTTCAGTGATTTTAAACAATATCATGAGGATATCAATACAATGTTGTTTTGCGTTAACAGGTAGAATTATAAATCAGGCATTATATCATAATAAGATGCAAAAATTAAATATTCTCATGTTTTTCTAAATTTCAAAATCTTTACCGCAGTTTTAATTTGTCCTATTGAATGATGCATTCAGGAAATAATACAATTTTCCTCTTAATATTTTTGTCAGATTCTCACCTGCTTTCGTAGATACTTAATTGATTTTATGTGAGATGTTAATACGTTATTTGCTTTCTTCTGAGTATGACAAAATCGATTGAGATTCTTTAAGATTATTTAAATAATTGCTTCATATCTTAAATTTTATCACAATTAAGAAAAATTATTACTCTTCTCTACCTCACTCAATGTTGTCCTAACATAAAATTGCAGAAATAATTATCTTTCATGCGACCATCCAACTAAAAGACAATTTTTAAAACCCTCTATCAAAATTATCATAAGGTATTTAAAGAGAGATGTCCCAAAAATGATCCTTACTGAATCTTTTCTAAAATCATTTGAAAAAAAAATGCAGATTATATTTAGATTGATATATATCTGCAATTTTTCTAAAAATTGCAGAATATATGTATTTCTTGATATATGAAAAAGATTTCAAATTGCGCCAATATCTTAATTTTTACTTTTCAGTAAAGATTAATGCGTATGTGTGTGTGAGATGACACTCTATAGATTTGACCTCAAACACGGCATGCATATGTATTAGAAGGTTCAAATCTGATCACCTAAAGATTTTTTTTTTGAAATCTTAATTAGAATATTTGTAATTAATTAAAAATTTTGAATTCTTAACTTGCGAAAAAATTACAACACAAAAGAAATTTTTAAACTGTAATAAAATTTAGAAAATTAACCTTTTCATTATATCAATGAATACTGTGCAATTTTGTTTTTTAATTTTGCAATCTTTTAAAAATATTTTTTTACCGAATTTTCAATAATAGAATAGACTGAAACTAAACAACGAAAACATGCCCAAACTGTTTTCTTTGTTACGTCAAATATTTAATCTAATGGGGTTTTTTTTCGTTGTTTAAGGAAGGAAGAAAAATTCTTTTTAATAGGTAACTATCCAAAAGTTATTTAATTTATTGATTGATTGATTTTTTCTGTTGTAAGGACCACTATTGTCCAAGTTGTTAATTAAAAATTACTGGTAATTAAAATTAAATGCAGCCAATAACTCTGTTGAACAAGCTGACTGCCAAAAACGAGTAGTAGAAAATGCCAAATGTTGTTATAGTACAATTTTAACCTTTATTTAAAATACTTTCTTTTAATATGGACAAAATAATACTCTTAATGTTTACCCAATATGCAATAAATATGATAGAGAATTACCACTAACATTTTTTAGACAACCCTATAGGATTGCCTCTGTAATAATAATTTACTGAATCATTATGTAGGAAGAAATTAGTATTGTTTATTTCCTTGAATCATTTTGTATGCAGATCACTTATATGTATGTGTAGTGACTCACGTCGAATCTTTACACTCACTTTTTTATTTTTCATGATATAATGCATTACAAAAAATCAATTTTTAGTAGTTTGCAAGTTGTTCTGAATAGTGCGAATAGGTGAGCATTGTAGTGAAGCTTGAAAATGAGTAAAATCTTAAGCATTCGAAATTTTTAAAAAAGGCAATTTTATAACTGTGTAGCATGTTTAGCAGGATCCAAAATGCACCACAAGGAGGCATGTTTAGATCCGCTATTGGAGGCTTGATATTTCAGAAAGACTTAATTGATCACTCCGTGCCATTTTCAATACAATTTGCTTAAAACAAAAATTTAATAAATTAATAAATTCTATTTAAAATAAAAAATAAACCGTCATATATATAATTAAAAAATGTTTACATTATTATATAAACGAACGTTAGCGAACGAACAGAGCAGAAAACTCCGTGCAGCTCTACGAAAAGATGATCAAAGCTACTGATTTTTAAAAAAAATCACAAAACTTTAGACCCATAGTAAGGATCAGTCATTTCCAAGAATTGTGATCCTCTCAAACAATTCTCCTTGAACTGAGTTCTTTTTCCACGAAAAAAAGGAGAAGAATAGGAAACGAAGGCACAAATGTGCTATTTCAGACATAGCGTCCCGCCGAGTAACACGATCTTTGCATGTTCTGGCTAATGGAACACATAATTTTATTCAACGATTATATGGATGCCTTCTCTAAAAAATATTAAAAAATACATAGAATAAATAGTTTAAGATATAGCCAATAAAATAATACTGCAATTATTTTCCAAAAATTATTTTTTACAAAAAAAAAATTGTTTATTTTTTATTTAAAAAAACAACAAAATTCTTGAAAAAAGAGGTTTTTAAATAGTTTGCTATAGCTAAAAATTATGGATCAGCTTGATTTAAATTATCATCTATTATTAAAAAAAAGTTAAAAGTGAATCTTAAATCTGTTATGTCCCTCATTTATAGTTCAATTTAACGATTTTAGCGAAATTTAGGTGTTCCATGTGGTGGAACTCTAGAGAAATGGAGAAGATGAAACCCTTGAATAAGTCTCTCTTGCGCAGACTAGGAAAAATTCTTGATGCTTTTTATGAAAGATTTTTTGGTTTTATAGATTTTGGGACAAGACTAAATCCTTCCAAATCCTTCTACAGTAAATCAAATTTATGGTATTGTGGTCTCGTAATTAAAAGAACAATAAGAAAAATGACCAAAACAGCAGGAATGAATCTGATTTTGTATTTCCTTTACATGTGCATCTGACGCCTGCACATAATCTGATAGTCAACGTGACTCATGCAATCGATGATATCCAAGATAAAGAAACCCCATCAATCCAAAGCGAATATGCGGGTAGTTTGCAAACAATCGAACAAAAGCACGTATTGAGAAAAACAAATTAGACTGATAAGCAGAGGCTTTCATACTAGCCAAATTTTATTACTTCTAATGATGTCTATAAAATATAATACAATATATATATATATAATAAGAGAATATTTGGAAACTACGAAGTCTAAAATTATAACAGAATTTTGAAAAAATGAAGTGCATGAGAGTGTCATTAATGGTATGGTTCTTCAAAACTTAAGCTTAATACTCGCACTCGATTATATGAAGACAACAATTTTCAGGCATTATATCATAGTGCGAATTATTTAAAGACAAAAAAAATCTTTTACTTCTCAAATGTGCATGATGAAGTTTTATATTGTATATGCAAAATATCGTGTAATAACCGATCAGCATTTTTTTTTATACATCGTGGTTTGTGAATTTTAAACATTCGAATTTTATATTTTGAATATGTTTGTATATCTTTCTTTGCAATAGAAAGTAAATATTAATATGTAAAGGATTTTAATATTTAAAATATCATATTTTCTTCTGGTCTTTAGGGATTCCGATTAGATTTGACAAAGTTATATAATTTAAATAAATTGATCTTTATTTAAATTATCAGCTTTTTACAAATTGGGCAGCTAGCCGTCGAGACTAATGGTTTCTCATAGTGTTCAAATATTTTGATGCAATGTTAGATGATAAAGAAATCGAAAGAAAACCGAAATATGATAAAAATATCCTAGTTTATCGTAAAATAAAAATTGTTACTATGATATAAGAATCTCCCTTTTTTTCACATTCAAAACATATTATATTTTTCAATTACGTTTAAATTACATTAATTTTTTCTATATATCCTGTGCTTCCATAACAGTATTGCAATTTATAAAGATTTAGCAAGAAAATATTATTGTAATATTCACAATTTCTGTATGCATTTTGCATGATTATTTATTATGTATCTTATATATTTACAGCTCGTGATTTCCACATTGATCATGCAGAAGATATGTTAAGAAAAGTAAGACTATTCAAATCGCATTTCTGTATATTTAAGGATATTTTTAGTTTAACTTGAATTTCATTGAAAAGTTGAGAAAATTCAGTAGCTATAAGCATGATAAATGATGATTTATTTTAGTATTTCTGCTGAAACATTATTTCAGTTATAATTTAATAATATATTTTGATTAAATTTATTACTCAATCTATGTGATTAATCTTGCTTGTTTATTAATTATATTTTAATTTTATCGTTATTATTATAAAAATTCTCAAATAAACAGAAGTTTGAAAAAAGGGAACTTCTATTTGTTAATAGATTATAATATCTGAAATTATCAATGATATTGGATATTTTTATTTTCAGCATATCCAATGGCGGAAAGAATATTCAGTGGATACAATTTTGCATGATTATATACCACATGAAGTAAGCACTTGCTTTTCAAATTAATCTTATATACAATTACACTCTATAAACAGAAAATTTATGATTGTTCTGAATTTCTCCATTGTTTTATTGGGTGCTGAATACATTAAATATATTAATACAAACAAATTTTTAGTGTAGGGAAATTTTAAAAAAGTATAATGGTAGTACAATAAAAAAAACATCCCATCTGTTCTAAAAATTATTTTCTTCACTGTATAATAATAATGATATTTTTTTTTGAAAAAATGTGCTTCAGAATAATTATATGTCGTATTTATTGTATATACAGTTCTTCATAATTTAGACAAATTTGATATTTTTTGTGATAAATTTGTAATTAAGAATGGAAGAGCTGCGGGTTGAACAGTCGAAATTATCAAATTTATCAGTCAATATAATTTATTCCACAAGAAATTTAGTCTCTTAATGCATATCTCTGACCCTGAACCTCTACTCTTATTTCAGCTTCAGCATTTTACAAATTAACTCTCATAAAAATATCGCAATCATAAATTAACTACTTATTATTATTTATTAATTACTAATTATTATTTATTAACAACAAAAAAAACTTTTCACGTTCAAAAATTTTTGAAACTCGAAAATTCTTTCAAGGACAAATTTATGAAAGAATTTCTCCCAAGAAAAGATTACAACAGAAGAGAATTAAAAAGGGAAACTTTTTTCTTACTTTTCTATAATATAAAATTTCTAAAATTGCGTTTCTAAGTAAGAATAGTTTATTTACTAAGAATTATTTAGTTATTAAATAGCATTTGTATGCTTAAGTTTCGAAATATGTATTAATTTGAGATAGCAATCTAGCTTAAAAATTTAACTTTTTAGTGCAATATCGCTTCAGATTAAAATAAGCATATAATATCATATAGTATCAAAAGCGTTAAAAAGTTGTAGTTAAAAATCTAAAAATTTTGTTTAGGAAATATGTTTGCTTTGAATCGTTTTTTTTTTATGTTATAAATAAAATAAGAGAATCATATGGAATTTTAAACGCTATATAATAAACTAGTTTTTATTGGAAACTAGTTTCCAATAAAACTAATATAAATTTTATTGGAAAATGCCTTTAATAAAATGATGAAACTCGTTTCAGGCTTTATCAAAATATTTTCCAGGAAATTTAATAGGCTTCGACAAAGAGAATTGTCCTGTCAAATATTTCGCTTTTGGTAACTTGGATGCAAAAGGTATCAATTAATATTGCTTTGTATTATACTTATAATATTGTTGAGTTCATATTACTCTTTACCTCAGAAAGTAAACTAATGTTAAGATACAGAATATTATCTTACTTTTTATCCTTATTGAAATATAATCATTTTACTACTGTTCTGAGTGCGATAGATTTGAATTTAAAATTCTGCCAAAGATAAAACTTCTAGATAAAACAAAGGTAAAACATAAAGATAAAATAAAGATACTCCCATTGTGAAATCTCACATATATTTATAAATTTATATTTGAAATATTCAAATTAGTTCATACTGGCAAACTGAGAAATTACTTTGTACCTTGAATTCAATACATTATGTATTCATATATATTATTTAAGATATATTCACTTAGAATACAAATTTAAATGTGATTATTACAAAATTATTATTAAAATAATAAATTCAGTTTTGTATCGAAAATGAAATGGATGTTGGGACTTCATAACAAAATCTTGGAAAACAAATATAGATAGATCTTTCTTTGTTTTTGAAATTCATGCGAAAATTATCTCATACATTTCAAAACAGAGTAATGTATAAGTGTCTCTGAAATAATTGTAAAGTGCAGGCATTTTCTTTATCCTATTTATTGAGAATATGTTTTTCCCCTCTGTATTCTGATAGTGCAATCTTGATTTCATCAATGCAGTATTAAAGAATTTGAAGTAATACATTCGATACAAAACGCAAGTGTTCTAATAGAAAGGGACAATGAAATAAACTTATTCTATTGGAAGAAAATAAATATTTTTGCAACTATAAATAGGAAACAAGATTAATTTCTAAACCTAATGACATGCTTGCAATGGCTATTAAAACGCGGTAAATATACCAGAATTCGCCTCTTTCTCAATAAGATTTCGACATTGTTTACGAATCTGCAACAATTAATTTTCTACCTTCTGTCTTCATACAAAATTATAGCTTTTCTTTGAATTTCAAAAGAGTTGTCGTTATCGACACTTTTATGAGATTTTCTACCCGTTTTCGTTAAAAATAACTTCTTATTTTATGTATAGGAAATAATAAGTATTGATACATTTTTAATTTTTATTCATTCTCTCTAACTATATATATATATATATATATATATATATATATATATATATATATATATATATATATATATATATTGCTTCTTTGTCCTAATTTGGGTGAAAAAAATGATATAAACGCAGATATCAGAAAGTCTTAAAGTCTATCATTTACCTATTTTTTTTATTTCTGGTCGCTACGAAACTGCACATTTGCAAGCTTTTGAATCTGCTAGAGCGACAGCGCCATCTAATTTCCTAGTGGAGAGTTAATCTGGCGGAAAGTTTAAGAACTGATTTAAGCATCTATTGAATGAATATCCCTTATTAGCCCAGGATATTTACTAAACATATCTCTATAATGGTGGTTGATTTTCGGAGTACTTTATAGTATCGTGAAGATATCATAATAACATTGTTGAATATTTGGTGCTGAAATGACCATTGGAAAAACATCTTTGTTAATATATATTTTATGCATCCACTTTTCTTTGTAGTAAATAATTTATGTGTTAATATTCCATTCCATTATTAAACATTCAGAATCATAATAATTACGAAATGAATGAAAATCCATTTTTATTCAATTATTGTCTATTACCACAATTTAATTTAAAAACAGGATCTTATATACTATAGTCAATTGGTTATTATTAATAGTGAAAGCAATTATTAGAAATAATAACTGTTTATGTGAAAACCGATTACTTTCTTTTATTATTTATAATAGCCAGTTACATTGGCCCTATTATGTCAAATTGGCTGTAACATATATTGCATGACGAGAATTACATAAAAAAACCATGCACTTTATGCAACTTTTAACGCAAATCTCCATCCTTTCTTTTTAATTTCTCGAAATGTCACTTATAAACTCTTTAATTTTTTTAGAATAAATGTCTTTCAAATGTTGGCTTTTCATTATATAAGCTTACGTATAATATAATAATTTTATAATATATAATTTTTTATAATCATTTTAAATCTTCTTATTAACTCCCTTTTCAGGTGTACGCAGGTCTGCAAATTTTCCAGAGATCATGAAGTATGTTATTTATACTCAAGAAAAAGAAATGGAAGTTCTGAAGCAGCAAAGCAGGAAAGTAAGTATATAATCAGACCAATTTTTCCAGACCTGAACTAAATAAAAATCAATTCTTTAATTCTTTTTTCTTTTCTTTATTTTAAATTCGTTTTAAAAACAGTATTTCAGAGAAACGAGTAATTTTGAATCTTTTGAAAGTTAAAAATATATGAGGAAGAAGCAAAGGAGAGTGGCCGCATTTGAAAGACAAAACATTTCCATTTAATATGTTATTATACGTTTATTCAATTAATATCAAACGGACCACGGTCCTTGTAAATATCATGGACAAATAATTCGTAATTTTTAAGATACGATCTCATGCAAAAAACATTGACAGCTTTTTAATGTTTCAACGTGATTTAGTACCAATTTTATGTTGATATATATAAAACCTCGATTTCTTCTATTCGTCAAAGTATGGTTACATAACGTTTTAAAACTAATGGTAATATTACGTGGGGAATAAGGTAAAAAAAGGAAAATGATGTATATTTTAGAAAATACTGTTAAATCTAATCAAAAATACCCAGATAATCATTTAATTAAGTTATATGTTTTGTGTACATCCAGCAATAAACAGTATAATGTATGGAATCATTAATTCGGGATTAGAAGATGTTTATCAAGGTTCGATATTCATTTCTAATTTTTATATTCAAATAATATTAAACGAATTAAACTTTTCCAAAATATTAACAGCAGGTTTGATAGCTTATATAAAAAAATAACCATTGCTTGTATACATATTATCTTGAATATGACAGGGAAGATAAATCAATATTACAGAAATGTAGTTTAAAGAAGGATAAAATGTTTATGTTTATTTATATTAGCATCTCATTGAAGAGTTAATGAAAATTCAACAAATTTCTTACTCAAATTTTAAAGAATATTTAAGGATTATAAAAATTAAATTTTATGTATTATTTATGAATAAAATTGTATGCCATTATTAGTATACACATTTTACAGCTTGGACGAGAACTTCCTGGAAGTGTGTATATATTGGATTTCAAAAACATGACCTTATCTGATGCAACCGATATGAAAAGTAAGGATATTATGGTTTTTTTATGAATATAATCGATTTCGAATTTTTTCCATTGTTGAACATAAATTTCATTGCATTATTACTGATAATAAAGATGTGTGTTTGTGCGTATGTGTTGGCACTCCTCAGGATAAATATTTGATCTATAGCTACCAAACTTGGCATATCTATATTGGAAAATAAAAATGTGCACCTCAAAATAAACTTTCTAAAATTTTAATAAGAATTTTAATTACTTAAAAATTCTGCCAAATTTTGACGTTTATCCACTGTAACATCAGAAAATATTACAGTACAAAAATAAATTTTACATCAATTTAAAATTCAATGAATTATTTTTTTAATTATACCAATTTTTTAACCTGTGTACTGAGTTTCTAATTTTCATCAATTAAATAAATATTTTTAACCCCTTTTCCAGCAATGCATAGTGCAATGAACAGAACAAAATGACTATAATAATATGCGTTATTTAACTATTGAAATTTGAAACTAAAAATATTATTCTAAATAAACTATTAAGAAACTAAATTACATAAAATATTATGGAAAATTTTAAGGAGCATTAATTCCGACAAACCAGCTGATCGCCCAAGGTAACTAGTGGATAATAACCAACACATTCAATCACGTGAATTTTAGTGTAATTTTTAGGAAACAAATGATATTTAGTTAGAACAAAATTCTCAAAAGTATGCATAGAAACGTTGACACCAACTTTTATGTGAGTGTAGGATATTATGACATGAAAATTATTAAACACATCTTTCAAAACACTCAAAATGTATTTCTATATATTAAATCAAAAATCCTTTAAAAGATGGCGCTTTAGCATCAGCCTAACTATCTAATCTGCCTTCAGAAATGACTGCGTGTATTGATGAACATTAAAACTAGAGCTGCCACATTTGGAATGTGTGTATTTTGAAGTGTGGGAATGGAGTAATTACAACATTGGAATAAATAAAAAAAATTAATAAGCATATACTTAATTAAATTGTAAAATTTTGATATTTTTCGAAAAAATTGCAGCACGAAGATTATTTTTACATCATCTTAAAATTCAAAATATCTGTTCATTCCAAAGAATATTTTGCCGCATAATTTTTTTTTCTATTCTTAATCAATTTTTAAAAGAGCGTTTAAAACATATCTTAAAGCAATACATTTCATTGTTGAAATGAAACTCAAATCGTTTTCATTATTGCTAGTGATATTTTAAACTGATTTTTTTCACTATTCTTATTGATCAAGGTGTGTGGATATTTTTTACGCCTTCTTTTTTTCTATTTTGTGAAGTTCTCAGTATAAGGTATGCTTTAATTGACGTTTTCTTTATTTCATTTGCCCTTTTTTTATAATTAAGGTAACAAATTCGTTCATTTATAAATACTACTGTTTTCTCATATGGTATAACTTGATTATAAACATATAAACAGAAAATTTTAAAAAATGCATAGCATAGAATAGTATAAAATTTCTAAAATATATGAATTATTGGAGACATATTTTTTTTCTGAGAAAGCCATTACTAATCTCTAATTATCTAAAATCTAATTGGAATTTTTACCTACCACTAATCTTGTTAAAGCAGCTAATCGTCAAAAGCATCTACTTACTATTATATGCTACCCACAATTTTCTGATGCAATTTTTCCAGCAGAGTTTTGTATATGAGATAATTAAATCTGCAAAAATTTTACAAATATTTTAATAAATGTTAGATTTTAGACGTGAGAATTCTTGAGTTTTTCTCTTTTTACTTAAAATTCTCTACAACCAGAAGTCACTAGGAGAGAGCGAAGAGTGAAGCGAAAGAGTGAAGCAATTAGACTCTTTATCAATGAAAGAACGGGTCTTCAGCATTGTAGTGGTTGCTCTTTCAAAAAATAAATAGACTAAGCCCAATAATTAATGAATTTGATTCAATAAAATATCATTAAGTGACGCTGTAGGATCTAAAAGTCCAAGCAGAGATTCCTAAAGAGAAAAGAAATATTTATGTTAGGTAAGGTTATTCGAGGTTTTATATCACAAGGGTCAGATCTGCAACAAGCATATAATGGTGATCATGAACAATTAAAGTCTAAAAGTCAAAAACGAAATGTAGATTTGAAAATGTTGTTTTAAAATAAATGACAATGAAAATTCAAATATAAATTCTGTGAAATTTTGATGCGAGGATAAAACCCAATGACGCTTTTTCAATAATTAAAAAGATTTCGATGGGAATGCTGTTCTAATAAGACAAATCTTTCATATTAGTGTTCTTTCTTTTCCTATCCTCGTACTTGGAATCACAAATATTCCCTGATAGCTGAATGGATATATGTGGAAATATTTATTAAGAAAAATTACATACATTACATAATACAGTATACCATACAACATACAGTACATAAAGTAGCAAACCCAAAAATTCCATACAATACAATAATGAAAAAAAAGAGAGTATTTGTTGGGGATTATAAGTTCAAGAATGATCATTTCCAATAATAGTGGCAAATCCAAGGATCCAACTGAATAAAATGTGGACGTCCGTAGAATGCAGTGTTCGCAAAAGGCAAAGTAAATCCCAATCCAACAGAAGCCTACTATTCTGGGAATAACTAAGAGCGGAAAGAGCGCTTGTACTATTAGAATACAAGGAAAATTTGGGGCTATAAAAACTAGAAATTTTTTCAAAGGTTAGTGACATCACTTTTAATTCGTTGTGAAAGCTGAGTACAAAGTTTGCAAACGGTCAGCTGCAGGTATCTTAAACAATGGTGGCAGAACAACTTGCATGAATATTTATTTTTTAATCTGTAAAGGTGGAAGTACAAAATGAATACTCATAACGGTGATAAAAGTAGAGCTGTGGGAAAATACCATACTGCATCCATGCATCATTGTATTTGTTTTGCCATGCTATGAAAATAGATTGCGAAAGGAGATTTCTAGAATATCCCATGGTGGAATGGATAGATAAATTATAGGATAGATTTGTACATAGATTTTCGAATAAGCGAGCAGTTATTCCCTTCTCTTTCAAAAACAAGACGTGATACAAGAGGCAGTCTTCTAAGATTAATGGAGATATACAGTATGAACAGGAAGACTGAAAGCAGAAAAAACATTGAACATACAACAGTTACATCCTTTACTTACACCTTTCTTGTTTATTTTCCTTTAATTTAAGATGAAATATATTAATATATTTTCTGCATATCAATAATTCTGTATATCAATACTCATCCCAAATGATGCATGCACATTAAAATATTAAAAATACTGCATCCATGCATCATTAACCAATGAGCTACTCAGGAAATACAACTCATAAAGCCTTATCTATCTATCTGTCTATATATATATAATTATTTATATTCAATATTATTAATATAAATTTAAAATAATTTAATAAAAAAATGTTAAAAATATATTTTACGAAAAATATTTTTAAAGAGGGTAATTATATATACAATATTTTTCAGCAATGGAACATGCAAGTATACTTTCAAGAATGTATCAAGATAACTATCCTGAAAGATTAAAGGCAGTTTATATAATTAACGGTAAGAGAGAATTTTTCAAAATCTTCTTAATCGCGAATATTTATTTTTATAAATTTATCATTTATTTGAAAATTATAAATTTTGAATATGTTTGTTGAAGTGAGAAATGGGGATAAAGGTTAAAAATAATTTCAGCATAAGCCTTTAAACTGTAATTTTGAAACTACGAGACATATTTTGCGCAAAATGAAAGTGAAATATTTTAGAAAATAGCATAAAGCTTCTTCGGTCTTAATTTTTTTATTGAAAACGAAATTAATTTTACAAAAACAAGTTTTATTTTCAATATCGTCTAATCGAAAAAGGTATTTCATGCGCAAACGTTTTGCCTTCATACGATTTTCGATAAAAGTTTTCAAAGGTCCAGTAACAACGTTTATGAAAAATAATCAAAACCCTCCAGAACATGTGAAAACTCGGTAATTCTAAGGAAATGGGGGAAAAAGGGATTTCTTCAGAAGTAAATGAAAATATTGCTTTAGGTAAAAGATTGCAACAATTTTTGACTACATAACACTTTATTATACCGCAACAGCAATAAATCAAAATTTAATAATATTTCTTCTTTTCTTAACTTTATTTTCTCTGTATTTACTAACAAACTCATGAACATGAAAATTTAACACTGCTTATTATAAAGACATCATTTAAAGTGTTGGAATATTCTGTGGAAGACGAGGTCTCATTGTATCAATTAACTTACAGTTATGTTGTATATAATGAGAAGAAAAGCACATTCAAATACTACAAACTCCATTGCACTTTGGGAAATTGCTGTACGATTTTAATTTACTGCAACATTTATGTTCTATGAATAATTATTCGTAGAATTAACACTGATGGGTTTAAAGACATGATCCATAATATTAGATCAAGTATGAAGATTTTATGTCCAATTCCTTGAAGAATATCTGAGGCTTAAGACAACGTTCTTTTTTCAGAATGAAATTTTCCTAGAAATAACTTTTTATTCTTTATGCATCAATTAAAAAAACATTTATTAAAACAAATAATTTATTTTGCATTATTTAAATTTATTTTGAGGACTTTAATTAAAATATCCTCTTTGGATGCCTTTTACCGATTGCTCTAGAAGTAATAAAGAACAAAAAATTCATTTTAATAAGCTCTTATCTTTCTATAAATGCGACCAGAATTTAAAAAAAATATTGCTAGTAAGAACTCTATTCTGCATAAAAATTGTTCTCTTAATCCACTGATATTCTTTCAATTGATCATAAAAGTCTCAATATTTGACCCAAAGTTCTGGAGCAATCATTGAACCCATCAGTATATTAAGAACATCAATACTTTTTTTCTGAAATTTATATACAATAGTCATATAACAAGCTTTATTCATTTTTCTTTCAGTTTCTCCTTATTTTTATATAGCCTACAATATAATAAAAGTCTTCATTGTTGCAAGTATACTGCGGAAAGTTCATATCTGCAAAAAAGGTATACTGATTTTTAATTGTTTGTACAAATATAAATACTAAACCATTAATTTTAAACAACGTAATTCGGTACCCTTTTTGGAATTGAAATATTCGTTACAGTTTCTCACTGTGCATGCATTTTAAACTAATATCGGTAAGCTTTTGCGTTAAACTTAAATATATAGATATATTTTTTTAATTTAAACTATTTAAAGTTTTGAGTTTCCTTATAATGTTGAAAAATATCTGCCATGTTACATATATGTATAACATATTGTTTTATTTATGAAAAAGTCGTATAAAATCTTATTTAAGATTTTAATTCAACTTATGTATTAAAGAATTATCAAGTATAAAGTCAAGAAGTATAAAGTATTTCTCTTCTTGTTATATTTTTACTTTTTTTTATTTATATTATTTTAATTTTATTATATTATTAAAAAGATTGGATTTATTTGGTGACTTTATATTATAACGAAAATATATACATAGTTTGTGCTGAATGCTTTCTAAGGAACAATAAGGAAACAATCAAAACAATCCGGCTTTTCCGCAATTAAAGTAGTCATTTGCCTTCAGAAAATTCTGCTCCATCTATTTATATGTTCTTTTAACTCAGACGTTAATAATTTTTACAGTTTTATAAAGATGTCCAAACACTTCGCTACGTATAGAATTCAGATCTGCATATCATAAGCTAATTCCTGAAACAAGCGCAATTTGCTATAAGCTAAATCCTGCAATAAGCGCAATTTGCCATAGGATCAATTCCTGAAGACAACGCAATATGCTTTCTCTGTCTTGAGATTAAAAAAATAATATATATGAACTTTCATTCTTTAAAACGCGACACAATTTTGCAATCTTCTAAAGAAAATAGCTATTTGTTTTCCCAAATTAAATTTATTTTGATTAAAATCATCCAATATTAAAAACAAATAAAAAATAAAAGACCAGATTCTGAAAATATGGTTTCTGAAATTAATTTTTAATTCCTTTGTATTTCATTTTATTTTTAAAATGTTGAAACATATAGCTACTCTATATTTGATCGTTTAAGATATAGAGAATGTCAAAACCCTGAATAAAATTCAACCAGATAGTTTTTTAGAAATATTTAATCAGTCTATTAAAGAGAATTTTTTCTTTGATAATGTTCCATTATTACTTTGTTAAGGATTTTTCATTATTTTGAGCTATGGCTACAGATGAGGCTGATGCTTGAAACAACAACCAATTTAAAAAAAACCATTTTAATTCAAGTGCGTTTGACTGAAAAGGATAGATTTAAAAATCACTAGTGTCACATATGCCATGTACTCGATGAAATCGAGCGTCAAATCTATGATCTTTCAATACCGAAATCAAACTCTATCATCATGCCGCCCTGTGAATCTGTGAGAGAGTAACTTATTAAGAAGGATTATAATCTTTGATGCGTCTTTTTATTTTGCGACCTCAGGCAAACTTTGCGATTATCAAATTACTCCAAGATGGTAACATTTCCGAATTTATTTGGCGAATTTCAGTTTACGCCAAAATTATCAAGCTCCGTTGTAAATGATATATCAAGATGGTTGGCGAAGGTTTGCATTTTTGACGATTTTTGGGGGAGAGTATAAATAAAAAAATTACTCCCAAAATATTTATTTATTGTGAATTGATTATTTGCCATTTAAATTAGGAATATTAACATAAATATGAAAAATAATATGGATTCATACTTTTATACCATGATTTTACTGGATATATTAGATTCAAAATATCTCAAAATTTGAATATTTTTAGTTATTAATCATAAATAGTGATTTGTAAAAACTGAAATAAATTAGAAAAGTAAGCTAATATGTATTCTTAATTTATAATCTTAATTAAATTTCTTGTAGATTTCCAAGATAAGTTGCTAAGAATAATAGACGGAGAACAATTACCAGCATTTTTAGGAGGAAACAGAACAGACCCAGATGGAAATCCTCTTTGTAAATCCTTTGTAAGTACAGCCATTCCATTTTCATGTGCACACACGTATGTGTATGATATTCTATATGGTTAAAGAGTTTGCTTGAATTCTTAATATGATTTAACAACAAAACTATGAAATAACAAAATACAATGCATTAAGTGAATAATATATAATAAGAATAAACTATTTGTAGAAGGAGTCATTGTATTAATATAATGATCTAAAATTTTATTCCTTACTTTATAGGGCATTGAAAGTTCTGAAAAATAATGTCAGACTAAATGATATACTTTCGCGAGTCAAATAATAACTAATATCTAGCATGCGCAGTTGAAATTTTTATTAGTAAAATATAAACCATTTAATTAAATCTTGAAAAACCATTATTAAAATATTTGCAATGGCACAAGGTATTAGTGAACAAAAGTTGAAAAAAAAAATTTTTTTTTTTCAAAGTTTGAAATTTTGTAGAAGACATAAAAATTGTTGTTTCAGTTTTATAACTATCTTACAACTAATAAAATGTTTATTCAGAATATTTCGAATTGAATAAGAACAATTAAGAACAGCAATTGTCCTACATATCTTATAGAGAATATAAAAATTTTATTTCTAATGTCTTAAATTGATAAATAATTGTTGATGTTTTAAACATTTAAGTTTATATCTATAAGTTAGTTCCATTTAAGTTTTTAAAATATAATTATTTAATTTAAAACACAAAAGACTTTTTAATAATGTAATAACATTTTAAAGTATTGAATTATAACCTAAATTTCACTTTTAATATTTCAAAAAAGGATCCAGGCATTTCAACTAAATAGTTTCAATAAGAGATTAGTATACATCCTGATATACATTAATGCATCACCATATTAATTATTATATATATCGCTATTAATAACAAAACCGAATATATGTGTCTCGGTGCTTTATAAAATGGACCGTTTGACCAAGAACTATCAAGTTTGATATTGGCATTTGAAGAAAATAATGTGTCTCTCGGGGAATTTTTTTGAAATTTTGATTGAAAAAATTATAAGAAATTTTAATGTTTTCCCACTACAGTCCCCGAACTGTTTTTCGCATCATTTCAGAATTTAAAAATACGTATTTTAGTTATAAAAATGTAATTGTTTTGCAAATTTTTCCTGAATACTGGTAATTTTTAAAAACATATTTTGCATAAATTTGAATAGATTTCTTTATTAAAATAAAATCAAATTATTTTCAGTGTTTCGTCAAATATTTGATGATGTTATTTTTATTCCATTATTGAATGTTAAAAAAGATTATATTTAAATATTAGTGTAATTTACAGGAGGGATAAGAAAAACGAATATATAGCATTACGAAATTCAGATAATAGATGAAAATAGCTCTCTGATATCATGGACAATTTAATTGAGATAATTTATATAAACTGGTACGAAATTACCATAAGTTTAGACTGGTTTCATTTCAATTTTTTATGAGGACTGTAATCTTATTTAAAATCAAACGACAATTCGAAAGCCAACTTTTTATTTGATCGAGTTTCAACCGAACCCGCAACGATTCAATACGAAACTGTTTTTTAAGAGCTGATCCCAGTCAGCAATAAATTTAATTGCTGAAGCCAAGTCAGTGCATGGTTGCAACATTCTTTAGCAAACCGCACCAACGAAGCTGTAACATTCCACCCTTCGTTGCGTGTTTATGCAACACAAGTTACAATTCAAGATTCAAAGTTACAATCAAGAATATACAACAAAATATATTTATTTCGAGTACAAACATGAAAATATATATAAAAAATACATAGAAATATAAATAAGTATGAGCCATAAATGTACATTTAAATATGTAAAAATAGAAGATAAACATTTGAATATGTGCAGAACAATATACTGTTTTTTATGTACAAATTAGAAAATCGTCTGAATGGGTAGGAGGCAAATTTAGAGATTGGTCTTTTAAAATGACCATTTTTAGTTTTGACAATTGCAACACGAATTTTGCCAGGAATAACTTGGCTTATTCTTCCAAGACACCATTTAAAAGATGGAAGGTTATCCTCCTTCAGTAAAACCATATCATTTTCCTTAATAATATTTTTTGAAAACCGCCATTTTTTTCGGTCTTGCAAATGATTTAGATAGTCAATCGACCAGCGTTTCCAGATTTGTTCTATTATTTTTGTCAGTCTTTCACAACGGGTTAGTTTACTGTCTAGTTCATTTATTATCGAAGACTCTGGGATAGAATTTATGGGCCTGCCTATTAAAAAGCCTGAAGTTAATGGTTCTAAGTCCGAAGCATCAAAAGATAAAGTTGAAATGGGTCTTGAATTTAGGATACCTTCTATTTGAGTAACAACAGTTAAAAATTCCTCATAAAATAATTTTGCACCAGCAACAGTTCTTTTTAGATTATGTTTGAAGGACTTAATCCCAGACTCATAGAGTCCTCCAAAATTAGAGGCCCGAGGGGGAAGAAATTTCCAGGAGATATTTTCCATTGCCAAAAACCTGGATAAATTTTCATCAGGAAAATTAACAAGTGAATCGAGTTTTTTCAATTCTTTGTTGGCTCCTATAAAGGTTTTACTATTATCACTAAATAAGGTTGAGCATTTCCCTCGACTTGAGAAGAATCTTTTCAGGAAAGCAATAAATGCTCGTGATGTCAGGTCAAAAACTATTTCAAGATGTATAGCCTTAGTAATTAGGCAAACGAAAATAGCTACATACACCTTATGTAAATTACCCTTTCTTTGATTTTTGTACCTTATGAAAAATGGACCGCCAAAGTCTACACCTGCGTTAGAAAATACAGGGTTGGGATTTATTCTCTCTGGAGGTAAATTCCCCATTAATTGGTCTAAGGGAGTAGGTTTGCACCTAAAACAAGTTATACAGTTGCACACAACCTTTCTTGTGATATTTTTGCCTCAATGGGCCAGAATTCTTGCCTAACAAAATGTAATAATGATTGAGATTCTGTGTGAAAGTTCTTTAAGTAATAATACTGGAAAATTAATGTGGTAATTTTGTGCTTTTTTGGCAGTGTTATCTGATATTTATGATTTTAACTATCATCTGCATTAACATCTGCACCTACTCTTAACAAATTGTCTGCATTTAAAAAAGCATTTAAGTCATTTATAGGACCCTTCTTCAAAGTTTCTCCGTTTTTAAGGGCCTTTATCTCTATATAAAATTAACTTAACTGAATAATCTTTATTAATTTCCTTTTTGTTCCTTTCAATTCACTATTTGTTATTAGACCGGTAATTTTTGTTTTATTCTTAATATTGAATAAAAACTTGCAAAGAAAACAAATACACGAATTAATTTTGAATAGTCATTACTTATGATTAAAAAGTCCTCAAGAAATGAAATATTGTTTACAGAAGATAAACTAATGTTTGATTGTGATTTAAATTCAGTTAGATATTGTTCATCTGAAATTATAGACTCTTTAAGTTCAACACTAGAATGTTTTTTTAGAGTACGGTAAACAGTCAGGACCACACCGCCATAAGTCATTGGTTTTAAGAGTTCAGGAGGGTTCAAACCTCTAGATATTATATCTGCAGGATTAAGTTGGGAAGAAATATGTTTCCACTGGAAGTTTTCTGTTAAAGTTTGTATCTTTGATACCCGAGTAGCAACAAAGGTTTTTAGCTTATATGGAGGTGTCTTTATCCAGGCAGGTTACAATTCTTGAATTTGTGTAACAGATTGTTTCACTGATTAGCATCTGAAGATAAAGATCAAATTCTTTCCATCAACTGCGAGAGAAGAAGATACGCTAACAACTCCAAACGAGGGATCGAAATTACTTTAATGGGAGCGACCCTTGATTTACTGACAATAAGTTTATTGACAGCTGTGCCATCTTCCGCAATATACTTCATATAAACTACCGCTCCGAAAGCAGCTTCAGAAGCATCAGCATAACTTACTATAAGAGTTCTTTCATAAGATTCTGTCAAGATATATCTAGGAATTTTGAGATTTTTGATGACTTTCAAAGATGTCACAAAATGTGACTATTCTGGCTGAATTGACTGAGGGAGAATATCTTCCCAGTTCAATTGATGGATCCATAATTTTTGCATAAAAATTTTGGCTTTTGCGATAACAGGACCAACGAGACCTAATGGATCATACAAACGAGCGATAACCGATAACACGTCTCTTTTAATGTAGAAAGGCTTAATCTTTAAGTCTACCATAAAAAGAAAATAATCTTCTTTTGGTTGCCAATTCTGATCCAAAGCTTTTATATGAAGAATGTCGATCAACGAGAAAACATTGTTGGTTGGTTTCCTCAGAGCTAATATTTATGAGTTGAGATGAAGTCCATTTATGAAGCTCCATGCGACATGTTTGCAGCATTTGTAAATCCTGAGCTGCTTCTAAAGTAGCAGCACCCATGACAAAATTATCCATATACACATCTGTTAATGTAACTTTCGAAGTTAACGGAAATTTTTTCGTTTCATCCAAAGCGAGTTGCTTCAAACAACGATTGGCCAAGAATGGGGCAGATTTTGTGCCGTAAGTGACTGTGTTAAGACGATAAGTAGTTGGAGAATCATTCATATTATCCTTCCATAATATTTTTAGCAGATTTCTTTGTGATTCATCAATTAATATTTGACGGTACATCTTCTTAATATCTGAAGTAAATGCTTATTTATAAGTCCTAAATCTAGTTATTATTTCAAAAATATTATCTTTCACTGCACCAGCAAAAATCAAATCGTTTAAACTTTGTCCCGATATATTAGGATTACTGGCATTAAATACAACCCTTAATTTTGTGGTTGAGTTTTCAGGTTTGTAAACTCCATGATGCGTCAAATAATAAGATCCTTCACAAAGGTCATTATTCACTTTTTCCATATGATCCAAACTTTCGTATTCTGCAATAAATTCCATATATAAATTTTGCATCATGGGATTATTATGCAATTGCTTAACTGTTTGGTTAAGTCTAACGTTGGCTAAGGCCTTAGAATCACCCAAAAAACCTTCTTTCATTGGCATTTTAACTGCAAATCGACCATCCTTATTTCTAATGTGAGTTTCTTTAAAATGCTCCTCGAAAACTCTTCTTCGCTACTAAGAATAGTATTTTCTTCACTAATATTTTCCACTAACCAGAATTTTTCGATTACTTTTTCTATATTCTCATTTCGAGAAACTAAACTACATAAATTAGAGCTGCTTTGTTATAAAGTTCGCCTGAGAAGCGTTATCAAGTATTACTCTTGCTCTCGAGAAGTGGCCATAAATATTCTAGATAAGTACTATTGCAGTTGGAAGTAGAACGCTTTTATTTTCTATAAGCAAGCAGGCAGAGGAAGTATGCTGTGAATCGGCCAAGGTCACATCTGTTGGGGATAAATCTATTTTCGGCTCCGAAGGAATTGCTTCGGAATGAGTAACATTTTCTCCTCCGATCGAAGGTTTGCTATGTCTGTGCAAAAGATAATTATGCTTACCATAGCAGATGTTACACAAGTACTTAGACTAGCGACAAAAAACTAATTTGTGCCCTAGTTTTAAGCACAATACACAGAGGGAGAGTTTTTTAACCATATTAAAACGTTCCAAGGCATTTAAATGAATAAAACTTTTGCATTTATAAGTAGGGTGATTTGATGGTAGACGACAAACAGGATACTTTGATGAAGTGTCCCTTTGATACTAAAGTACTTAGTTTAGAGCTTTGGAAAATAAATTTCGATTTTGATGGTTGAACGATATTACTTTGCAAATTTTCTAAAATTTGACATCGTTTTTCAATAAATTTTATAAATGTATCCCAATCAGTCAGCTCATTTGACGTCAAAGTCATTTCAAATTGTTTACGCGATTCTTTATCAAATTTCTGCATAGCAAAATTAATCAACAAAGCTTCACTTAGTTTATCCAAATCTAAATCCAGTAATTTTAGAGCTCTTAAATGTTTATGAAATTGATCAACTAATGATCTTAAATCTTTGTCACTTTCATTGTGCAACTTTTCAATCGAAAATATTTCATTAACGTGATTATCAACTCTTTCTTCCAAAGCTTTCAATAAGGAATGAAATGTTGTGGCGTATTGTGATGAGTGAGGATAGAACCTGGGACCGCAGTCCAGTACGATACAAAAGCAATTGCTCGTGCAGCATAGTTGTTAACTGGCTTAAATGCTTTCACCACAGACTCTCCCTCCAGCGAGTCGGTGGTGAGACGAACGATATGACTATTGAGTGGTGATGTATTATTGGCTGTTGAGTATAATGCGCCGGTACCCATTTGAGTAGCGCCAAGCGTTATTGCGAGCGTGTGCGGGTAAGTGGTTGCTGATGCTTTTGCTGTGTCCAGTGAGTCTGGCGGCTTTGGTTGCGAGTAGATGGCACCACAACAGCTATACGAAGGTTGAAGGTTAAGGTTCATCGTCCGAGGTCACCAATGTGGCGGTTTGAGATGCGCGATGATAGAATCTGGGACCTTGTGGTTTTCAATCCAGTAACATGAGCACAATACAAAAGCAATTGCTCGTGCAGCATAGTTGTTAACTGGATTATATGCTTTCACCACAATGTATCGTCATTCGATATCATCCGAGCCGCACTTCCAAATAAACGTGATTGCAAATAATAAAGCCTTTATGACTCTGAAAGTTGTTTGTTATAAGAAATAAACGAATCAAATTGAGCTTTAAAAATGTTCCATTATTCAAAATTTCCCGAAAATTTTGGTAATGGGATTTCTGGCAACTTGATATTAACATCATTAAATTTATTAATTTTTTCATTGCCATTTTCATGCATGCAATTATTAAAAAAAATTTTCAAGCTTACCTCCAATTTTAGGAGATCCGAGTCGATATCCGCGAAGCTATTTTCAATTTCCACTAAATCTTCATCTTTTTTCACAACTTCGTAGTAGTCTTGCCTTAAAAGTTCAAACTGTCGATTTAATTTACACACTTTATCCAACTTGACTTTAATTTCTTCTATTTCTATATCCTCTAACTGCTGATCCTTTATTGACGTTAATAGTCTAGTTATTTGCGCCTTGATTCCATCACGTGTCCTATTAAAGATTGTAATGTCTTTCTCCATTATTATTTACTATTCAAATCGAACTTAATTAAAATTCAAACTCTGCAAGAGGACCAAATTTTATGGTACGAAATTACCATAAGTTTAGGCTGGTTTCATTTCAATTATTTTATGTGGACTGCAATCTTATTTAAAATCAAACGAAAATTCGAAAGCCATCTTTTTATTTGATCGAGGTTCAACCGAAACCGCAACGATTCAATACGAAACTGTTTTTTAAGAGCTGATCCCATGTCAGCAGGCTTACAATAAATTTAATCGCTGAAGCCAAGTCAGCGCATGGTTGAAACATTTTTTAACAAACAGCGCCAACGGAGTGGTAATATAAACAATTACAGATTTTATTGGGATAATTTATTTAGATTGGGTGTCAACCTATTTAAACAAAACGGCTTACACATCTGCCATAACTCAATGCTTAAAGATATTTCCTCTGGTGATTTTGAACATTAAATTTTGTTAAGATATTTAATTGAAAACAAGCACAACCAATATTTAAACCAAACTGCCGGACATCAAAGGTGATTTGTAATTTTAATAGTGCAAAGAATAGTTTGAAATCGTTAATCGTTTATCGATCATCCATTCCTATTATTTCAACCAAAAGAAAAAGCATACCTTTTGTTTAATAAGACATGGAATAATAAAATATATTGAAAAGCACTGATGAAAAAATATTTGCATATAAAACCTGTGGAATAATCATTTTCAAAAAGTTAAAACAAAATGAAGTTATAGAGTAAAGAAGGAAATTGTTAAAGTTAGTGGCATTGGAATAATGTTGTACATAATTTTTCAAAGCTTTTCTAAACCTTTTTTAAAAAATAAACTACAAAATTCTATGATATGATAATTGCATATATGCTAGATTATTAATAACTTACGATGGATGCATGTCATATAAAATTAAGTATCGTGGAATAAGATAGAGCTATGATATTGAGAAAAATTCCGATAAAACTGGAATGAATATATGTATTACAGGTATGTATAAGAGCTAAAAGATTGTATGCAATATCTTTAGAATAGAAAAATGAGTAGCAGTATAAAAAAATTTTAAAAAAATGTTACATTTAAATAAAATTTTAGTATTTGCTTTAATGATAATATTTCTATGCTTGTTTATTATTGTTAAATTATTCATCTGTCTTTCACGATGCCAATTTTTATTTTATCTGTCTGTTATTCACACTTGATACCAAATAACATTCAGTCTTAGCATAAATCATGCTATTATATTAAATGATAAACTAATAAACTTTCTTTACTGTATATTTTCGCAAGGTAAACCATGCGGGAATAATACCGGCCAAATACTTCAAAAACAAATGTAGTAAAGACTTTAAAAACATGGTCAACGTGCACAAACTCAATGTAGCAAGGTTGTCCACAGAAGAAGTACAAATACCCATTAACGAAGCTGGATTGGTGATAGAATGGGAATTTGAAATTCAGTACCGAGATATAGAATTTGGATTGTATTTTCAAGATCGGGCTGGTAGCAGATTTCCCATAATACCTGTGAAAAAAGTAGATGAAGAAGAATTTACAGAAACAGGAACTTATCGAGCAGAGAAAGTCGGTACTTGTAAGTAAATTATATTAATGAATGTATTTTTGTATATAATTGTTTACAAACATTGCTCTATTTTAATGAATCATGCTTTTGTCTAGGAGCACAAAATTACTAAATTTTGAGCTATTATTTTTGTTTTCTAGAATCACAATTATATGTCTATCATTACAATAAGACTTTAATCACTTTATTTCTAATATATATATTTTTTAAAAACAGAGGGAGTGGTCTCTCTTACACTTTCTAGCATATAAAAATGTTAACCCAGAGAACGCTTGAACATATTTATTGTACGACCCTTGGCGTACAATAGTTGTGAAATTCTAACTTGCATAAAAAGCATTTTTACTGAATTTATCGTGCATCCTTGACAAGTGTTTTGGTGACCAATCCTTGGCATATTATTCTAAAATCGAATTTATATTTTAGAGAAGTTTTACACAACCGATTGAAGCACAAATTTGTCACAACACTGCATTTGCAGTCACAAAATCCCATTCTAAATTTGATATATTTGTTACTGCGTTTTTAAATTATTATGTTTCTGAAAGTACATACCAACTTGCAATCAACTCGTAGTTGGATTTGGCTCAAAATTTGACATATATCTACATGTAGATGTTAAACCTGCGAACTATATTTTGCCTCTCCAGCTCTCTTCGTTTTGTAGTTATCGTATAAACTTATATTGGAAAAACCGGACAGATGGATTTTCTCTGAACAGATTTTGCTCAAAGTTTGATAGAAAACTGCTAATTCGGTGTAATGACCGTATGCCAAATTTCAACCACCTAGCTCAATGCGTTTATTATGGGTTATTTTTGTCACAGACGGATAGACAGTCGAACATTTTCCAAAAAAGTGTTTTTCGAACTCAGGGAAGTCTAAAATGTGAATATTCCTCAAAATCTCGAATTTTTTGACAATTTTTATACTTTCTCTATATTACGTATACAAGAAAGTTATTAAATTTTTATCCAGATTTGCTTTTCTTGATTGTGATTACAATATTCAATGTGCCTTTGAAAAATAACGGTAAAATGCATACTGGCAAAAAGTTTATATTTTGATGACAACTGGTAAATCTTCAATAAAATTTATTGTTCGATTTCTCGGTATTTTCCATTCCTATGTAAAATCTGGCTCTCGTAATTTCGTTTATAGTTGGTATGACGATTCTATATCCCGAAGAAACTTCAGTTTCTTTGGGATATAGCTTTCTTAATTTAAAAGCAGGCTCTCAACGATTATCCGTAAGGAAATTCTTTCTTTTCAAGGTATCATTAAGAATCGATAAAAAAATGTGAATGAATTAATATGCAGGACGATACATAGACGTAGGCGATAGATATATTTTCGGAGATTCTCATGGATCCGAAGAAACAATTGAAATAGAATTGAATAGAAAGAATGAAACAATGAAGTATTAAGTGAAAAAGAAAAAGGCATCTCAGATAACTTATCATGACCTCATGGAAGATAACACGCCATTTTATGATTCTGGGACACAAAAACTTTTTCTCCGAATAACCAAATTCTTGTACAAATAACCAACAATATGGAAAGAAAGCGTATTCCAATAAATAATATAAAGTAGAGGATTTTTTGAAATGCTTCTTTTTGAATGAGTAATAATCATTGCACTTTTTACAAGCATCAATCATATAAGACACGCTATCTTTAACTAAGCAAGATCTCCGTAATAAATTTAATGAATAAATAATTTTATTATTAATTTTCCTATACTGAATCGGTGAATATTTTGATAATCTGTACTAAATTTCCAAAACTTTTTATTAAATTTTACAGTTTTCTAAGATGATTCTAAAATGAAATAAAAATGTAAATTGAATAGAAATAGAATCGTTAGAATAAGGAATCGTCAATGTCGTTTCATTTTAATGTAATACATGTATCCTCGCATTGGAAAAAAAGGACACATTTTCTTCAATTATTTGATATAATTTCATGTAAAACACTTCACCAAAAGGAATCAAGGATTTTTTACAAAACATTGTAACTGAATGACTAGAAGAATTTCAGTATACAAAATTTATCATAAGAAATATTTATTATTTTGTTATGATAAATTTGACAACTCAATTCTTATCAGATTCTATCTAATTATATAAAATTACTTTTTTAAATATACTTTCAACTCAAAATTCTGAAAAATTAAACAAGTTTCATCTCCCTACAAAGTAGTAACAAAATATAAAATTAAGAAAATTTGAAAAATTCACTACTTTAATATAATCAAAATGAGCAGCATGTTCTTTTTACCTAACGTTTACTTGTAATGTCACTTAAAAATTATTTTATTTTTCAGATATTTTTGTCTTTAACAACTCTTACAGCTGGATGAGATCAAAAGACATAATATATCGAATTGCTGTGAGAAACCTTGAAGGCAATCTGTGTGAATAACTGTTTTCAGCAGAATATTTTTATCATCTCCTAATTGTATTTATTCATTTATATATATAAAAATCAAACATTTTCATAAATTTTACATTACAAAAATACTTTTGAAAATATTTGTGAATTTTTTATTTTTTTATCATATTTTTATTGTTTGTACTGTATGAATTATTTTATAAATCTAGCATATCTCTAAAATGACACAAAATATGTTTTAAGTATTTCATTTGTATCTGAGATTCTATTTTCTTAAATGAATATTTATTGATATATAGTTCATTTGTTAAGGCATGAAGTGAATATGATTATGTTTCTTAAATGCTCAACGCAATTGTAAATCACTAATCTAAGTACAATTCTAATAATGTAATTTGAAGCAAACTTCTTGGCATTTTAAACTAAAAAAATATTAAAATGTGTGTTTCTTATCATTCAGTGTAATCTATGAACTCACTTTTAATATAATATAACGGCGAATCTCTGTTTTATTAAAAAAAAAACATAATATGTTTTATTAAATATCAACATTCTCATACAAACGAGCAAATTCATTTAACGTATCTTGAAGCTTCAAATAAAATTTAAAAAAATTGTAGTTGATAACCAAATAGAGAATTTATTCATTCCCTTAAGTTTTGAATTGTTTTAGTTCAAATTAGACTAGCTTTATGATTCCTTCAACAGATATTTCTTCCATCACATAGTTACCCTTTTTTATTATTAACTAGCCGCCTTTGGCTACCAGTCGGTTTGCCAATCTTAATGTTCGTTAAAATTTAAATAATTAAATATTTTATGCAATTCCTACTTTAATAGCTTCTTCATCAAAATAATTTAAAACTTCAAACTTTGATAGTCATATAATTCACTCATAATATTATAAAGGCCTTCAGTCATAACATAATATGTATCGCTCTCATTTTCTGTTAGCTCCCGTAGAATTTATACTCTAAATGAAAGTGGAAAAGATTAATCTGCAATTAATATAATAATATTTTTTATTGAAACAAAGTATTTTTTGTAATATGATTACTGAAAACAGCCACTGAGCGTTTAAACTTTATGGGCACTAAAGAATATCTTTCTTAATTTATGTAATATTTCAAGAATTTGTCAACAAAATTTTCTCAGATTCATCATGAGCCGATCGATTAATTAACAATATTTAATTTTAAATGCATCAAAGACTAAGAAAATAAAACGAATCGTTTAAAATAATCGGTTGTAAACAGAGTAAAAAAAAACTACTTAAAAAACGATGTACTTAAAACTATAAACATATACAAAAAAATATATAACTAACATAAATACAATTTAATTACAATAGCATGCAACTAACCTAAAAATAATTTAAATCAAGAATCATCCGTTGATAATAGTTGTCAACAATCAGAACGCAATGCGCATGCGTGAATTTTCAACGCCAGTTACGGTAACGCAAATACAGCAATTTTTCTACGCCAGTTGGGGTAACCCTATGCAGATTCGAAATTTTTAATCTCCTTTATTCTGTTTTATTTTAATTCAAAAGTACTTCAGAATGAATCTGAAATATAGATTCATTAACTATGTTTAATTTTAAATGCATAAAACATTAAGAAAATAAACAGAATCGTTTGAAATAATCTGCCGAAAAATCTTAAACCTAGCCTCATTAGCGCGGGGAAAAAAACTGAAGTCTTGCTCACTTGGAGGTGGGGAAAATGAAAAGATTTTATTGGGGGGAAAGTTAGTTTTTAATTAATAATTAAAATTCTAATTAAAAATTAAAAAAACGGGACTTCAGGTGCACATTTCCGCCCTCCAAGGTATACATGTGCCAAATTTGGTAGTTGTGGGTCAAACGGTCTGGCCTGTAGAGCGTCAAAACACACACACATTGAGCTTTATATAAGTATAGATAGATTAATTTCAATGTATAATCAGGTTGTGATAAAATAAAAAAAAGTTGATTTGAAAAGTATCAAAACTTTAACAATGCTGTTACTGCTAATGATTCTCCATTATAGCATTTTGCTATCATTACTTGATGAACTTGAAACTGAAAATAATCAAACAGTTTATAGACAGCCATTTTTACCATAAATCTGATTAGTATACAGCGAATGGGTTGATTGTGATTATTTCACGAAACTTTTAAATAAAATGGTAACGGATTTGAGAGCGATTCCTCATAGCATTTAAAGGGTATGGCGTATGCTAGAAGGCTGGAGAAGCTCATGATTCGTCCTTGCCGTATGACCAATTCTTAAATTGTCGGGCTTATTCGTCTTCATATAACTTTATAAATAAAGTTGATAAAATGAATCTTTTTATTGTTGAAGATTGTGAAAATATCACATAAATCACCCGTCCGCTTTCCGCAGATGGCAACAGAATCACTTTTTATTTGATTCTGCCTCTGTTGAACTTTAGATAGGTGCCAGTCTATAGGAAAGAAGATGGAAGGTAATTTAAAACACAAAGTAGAGGACAATTATTAACATTAAGAATTCCTTATAGCTGAAAGCTCTCTTAACCAGAGAAAACAAACACTATTATAGAGCAAGACAGTTTTTTCTAATGAAACAAAATCAATCTGCGGCCTCTCCCTGTAATATTACACGTCTGTATTTAAACAATTTATTTTTTAAGTATCCGACTAGGTTGAAAACATGAATTTGGATGAAAATTCGTATTTTTATATTTTTGTAGTTTGAAAAATAGGTACGTTTCTGTTTCTAATGATATCTTTATTTTGTCCCTATATCGATTAAAACCCAAATTATAGCAGAATATTGAAATGTAAGTTGTTTATATACAAGCAAAAAAAAATTTTTAATGCATTTTCTGAAGAACGAGTTTTTTCATAATTCTACTGTACAATTATCGTCATATTTCAAAAAATATTTAAGGCATCTTAATAAAATTTATAATTAGCTATGTTATGCAGATTGTGATGAACTATGGATTTGATGTTGAATGCTCTAGAAATGGATTTATGATTGCTTAATGTAAATATTGTTGAGAAAAAATCCGAAATTTCATTGATAATATCATGCATGACTCACAAAAATTTTATTTTTTGAATATAATTCTTAGATAAAATTACTTACACTCTAACATATATCATATGTAATATTACAAAAAAAATGAAAGTATAACAAATTTTTCCCTAGAATAATCTTAGTTTTTCTAAATAAATGTTAAAATTTAAGTCAAAATATGCTTTTTTTTTCAAAAGCTACATATATATTTAAATAATTTCACTTTTTCATCAGTTTATACTTGTTAATAAAAAAAAAACATATAAACATTTTTTTAAAATTCTCTCCGAACCTCGTCGGATGCCTTAAGTTACTTAAGCAAATTATTATCGACATATGTAATGTTTTTACTTTTTCGAAGATTTAAGAACAGCGTTTGAACACAACTAGGATATCTCTCAACTCTAAAGGAATCACTTTGGTAACTGATTTGAAGTTTTTTTCATTAGCAATGCAAGCAAGATAAAAGACTGAGTCATGCGAAAACATTTATGTCTTTGCATACAATAAACATGTCCCCTCTCCTCTGGACAAGGGAAAAATTGTAATAATAGGAGGAAATGGATTTTTGAGTGATGCAGAAGTTTTTGACAGTAAACAAAATGGAAGTTGGCCGTCTATATCTCTCCGTATGAAAAGAGACAAATTAGAAGCGAGAGTTGTAAACAAATTACACACATAATAAGTATGAAATAAAATGAACACATTTAACATACAATACCCGATTAATAGTTATATAAATTAAATCTCATAATCTTTGTGGTTTTGTTCAGTGAGATGCCTTTTATTAACGCTTGATTAACTAAAAAGAAATTTCGTTAATAAATGTTCACTTATTTAATGAAATAAATATAAAATAAATTGACTTATTTTATTCAGATAGTAAAAAGTATACTGTTTTGGAGACAATATCATATAATTATAAGAATATATTTTAAAGTTTTTAAAGTAAAATATCTTAATGTATTTTTTTCTCAAAATATTCTAATTGCTTAATAAAAAGGACAAAAGTTAATGATTTTTCCGCGAATATTGATTTTTGTGGTTTTCTAGTTAAACCATCAAAACGTGGATGGATATTTTCAAAAATTTCACAGTTTTGAAAAATTTAAATAAAATGTCCAGAAAGAATTTCAGCCTAAACATGTTTTAATTAATGGCCTCTTAAAGACTATATCCCAAGACTTTATTCATGACTTTGTTTTAAGGAATGAAGTCATAAACTGACATATGCTTTACTAATATGACTTTATTCCTCAGATTCAATATTTTTTTTATATTACTACCCATATCATGAACAGTATTAATTCTGAGGGGAAAAAAATGATAATTTTGAAAAAAAGAAGCATTTTATTTATTTCTTACTGATTAGTCTTTATTTGATATTCATTATTATGAAATGATATTTTCTAGTACATAAAATTTCAAAACTTACCTTAACTTGCTTTTTTTGTTGTACATTTTTAAAATCTTGAATCCTATAATCAAGCTCAAACAGCCAAAAAATTACACATTCATGTGTAAAACATTTTTAACTTTACTTTCTAAAGTGTTAGTTAATTCAGCTTACATTACCTTATTCCTCATTGTGAAATAGGAATATCGGATATTTCACTCCGGATATTTTATGTGTGATAACTGGTTTTATAGTCTGCAACCTTCGTTCAGAACAGAAAGGCTGACCGGTCTAGCAGTCAGGGGATTAAACCAAGCCAGTGTAATCCTCTGACCATTAATTCATACATGATTCAATTTCTTCACAATCTATCAAGCATCTCGGCACGATTGCAGTTTAACCCCCGCCCTGCTTGGCGCACTTTTCAAAAATCGACAACTCGCCAACCATGAGCTTACGCCGTGTTTTCCGGTGGAATCCCAGACTAGAGAAAACGGGTGTTGATAGTTTTGGCGCGTTATCGCCTGCGGTGAAGAGGGGGATTAAAATAATAAAAGAGAATGCATGTATGTTCGCAGATTTACAGGACAAATTGCTTGACCTAGAACTACCATATTTGACATAGATATACTTTAGAAGGTGAGAAGGTGCATCTCAGAAACATTTTTCAAACATTTTATTTAAACTTACAATAACGTTCGAAAATAACCCTGTAAAAAATTATTTTCCCCTATTATTTCCCTAAAAATTTATTTTTATACTGATGACAATTTAGGTGCAGTAAAATTCTTTAATTAGATTCAATTAACTTTTCAATATATTTTTCGAAACAAAATTTTCACTGATATGAATGAAACCCAAATCGTTTTCATCCTTCCTTTAAATATTTAATCGAGGTATTTTAATTATAGTGTTGAAAGCTAAGAAAGAAGGGTTACATTTAATATATGAGAAAAATATAAAAATAAAATTATGTAGTATCACGTAAGTAAGGAAATAGATTTACAGACAATTACATTTTTAATTGTACAATGATCGTTGACTCTATCAGGATAGTTCTTATACACAATGAACAGAAGAGATAAAAGGCTATTAAAAATAATACCTTTTTAATGTATGACAATCTGATGAAATTCTGGACATGAAAATACGATTTTATTAAAATTAAGTACAACCATATCGCAAGCAAATCAGCTGGGCAACAAAGGTAATAAGTTACAATATATATATTTTTTATATTTTAACCAAATAACTTTTTGTCTATCTACATAAAAAGAAAAGTTTATGCGTGTGCCTTTCAACACTGTACAGGACAAGACCTACAGCTTCTAAATTCTGAGCTATCAAGTACCACTGATATTCTTTAAGATAAGAAGATAAGAATTTGCACTTCTAAGCAGATATTTATATATTTCAATTAGAATTTCCATTCATTAAATATTAAACAAAATTTCAATATGTTTTCATCATAATTTCTGAAAAGGCTGGGTAAAGATAATTGTAAAATCACTCCAAAAATTTTTTAAATTGTCTTTTTAATGATACTAAGTTATATATCGTGCAATGTTTTTTTTTCTGTATTTTGGCCTTTTTTAAAAAAATCGTATAATTCAATATCATTTAAACTGATTTCATTGTTTTATCCAATAATGAATCGCATGATTTCCTTCCATTGTTCAAAACTAAGGAAGAAATATTCTAATAATTATATGAGCAGATTAAATGAAGAATCAGAAAAAGAAATTCAAATACCACAAAAGACAATGCATAATTCGAAATAGATTACATTGACGATTAAGCTTTAAATACCACCATGAAGTCATAAAACTCGACTTCATTAGGTAAGCTCTAATTTTTGAGAGAATCATGAAAGTAAAATTACTTAAAACAGATTTAATTTAATTTAAACGCAACTAATAATACCGGCGAAGCACCAAAGACCTCAAAAGTACAATAATATTTGCCAAATACCTTTATATAATGCTTATATTTACAACACAGTCATATTAAAAACAGTGTCTACCATTAAACTGTAGTCAACAGGATATCCCGTAAAGATACATATCGTATCAATACCATCATCAAGGGTGATTGATAGGAATGTTCATGATCTGAAGGAATTTTTTATTAGATTTCCTTGCTTGCATTCGAACAATTTACTGAAGCAATGTTGAAGAATAACGGTAATCTGCTTTATGCATTGCCCTGTCGAGATCACGGGTTACAATATTGTTTATGCAGTTTTAAATTACAGTACTTTACTTTTTGGGATTTATTTGGTTGTATTTCTACTTTGTAACAAATAAATTTGTAGAATTTCTTCTTTTGCTATCACCAAATGCAAATCTTAAAATTAGGTTTTATTTTCTTTTTACTATCTTTACGAAACAATTTCAACTTGACTGCGTTTAACAGATATTTATAAGTTCATAGCAATAGTCTACCTGATTTTAATAACAATTTCTATGTTTGTCTGTTACTGTGATATTCACTTACAGTGGAATAAATCAAAACAAAAATGATTAAAGGTTATTATTCTATCTATAAAATTATTCTATCCAAATTTTTTCACTACATTTAAGTTCAAGTATTGAAAATTCCTTTTAATGAGTAAAAATAAATTACAATACACCTTTGAAATTTGAATCCAACGCAGTTTATTTGATAATATCTTTCAATAATATATGTATCTGCAGATGTAATATTTATATTATACAATCCTAACTCTTTATAGGGCATAACTCCGGAGCATCGACAAATAAACTTTTGTGTCGTTATATCATGATAAACTGATGACGTAAATGCTAAAATATCAAAGATTCGCTGATTTACCGTTTACTTTATGAAATAAAGTGTGGTAAATATACTTACCCAAGATCGTTTAGGGGTAAAAGAAAGTGGTAAACGCACTTACCACTGAGCGTTAAGGATATAATTGTCATTGAATGTTTTCTGATAAATATATTTATCTTTTAATTTTAGCTGTCTTAAAACAACTTTATCCGATTTTTTTTAGTTAGATACCATAAAATCGCTTGGAATTCAAATTCTGTAATGCCTTTGTTCTTTTTGAATTTGATAAGACGGTTAGGAGCATCACTGCATTACATAAAAATAAAACTGTTGCAATGTGTTATAATTTTATTAATAATATCTTAATCTCTTTTTGAATTATAATCTTAAATGTCATATATTATAGAATTCAAATAATCAATAAATCAAAAAAGAAGTCAAAACGTGCATAAAATCATTAAAGAAGATTCCGAATTTTTAGAAACTCCGACTGCGTCAATAATGTTTTTTCATTTTTAAAGATGTATGTTGGATAATAATAAAACTGTTGTAATATGATGTAATTTCATTAAATAAATTAAAAAACAATACTGCCAATTAAATATAAGAAACTCAGCACAGAGCTGTTTCATTTCTGAAAATTATTCCGGGTGATAAAATTTAAATAAAAAGGTTGGAACTTAATATTGTTTCGAAACTCTCGCACTACGAACGGGCACGGATAGCATATTTACCACTTTTAAATTTAAATAATTATTTATTGACAGTATATTTCTGAGCTATTAAAGTACCATAATCGAATGTTAAACATCTCATTTATCGTCTTAAAATAATTTTTTGAGCCCTCATAAAATAAATATTTTGCAAGTGGTAAGTATATATACCAAAGAAGTATAAAGTTTTAAACTACTGAAAGTTTAATCACAAGTGGTCAAGTAAATTTATGGCTATATTTTTTTCTCTTTTTGGATTTTATGGCTTCATTTCATTGTCCTAGAACAGTCAAATACTATTAGTTTTACAACCTCGAGCTGTCATTTATAAAGAATGCATTCTTAAATATTATAGTGATTTTATTCACTATCTAAAATATATATTCATAAGTATTATTGTTAAAAGCATATATGTAAATCACCATAAAAGTCATTTTGCAGTCAATTTCGTGTTTAAGTATGATTTGAATAAAAATTCTCATTGTGTTATGAGAATCCTAGTAATAAAATCTCGAAATCGAGATTTTCTGTTGGAAAACACCAGAAAATCTCGGTTTCTGGTGTTTGAAACTCGTTTCCACTAAAGAACGCCGGATATTTTTGCGTAATGCGTGGTGTTTGACAAATATGCCGTTGGAGCCAATTGACTTCCCGTTTCTGCGATGCGGAAGCTCCACATTGGAACTATTAAAATATTATAATAAAAGTAATCAATAAAAGTAAGGCCAACCAGAGGCCATCCTCATCGTCTGACTGATTCAAAATTATGAAATCAATATAGCTCTATTGTTGTTTTCAAATGGGGCGTTAATATAACTAAGCAAGATTCAAATAAATTCTGAATTTGATGGAGAATATTTAAATAATTTCTTGTACCATTAAATATATTAATCTTAAATTATTTTTAATTAAAAAATTGAATTAAATTAGAATAGTTAGTGTAGAAAACAATTATAATAAGTGGTGGAAAACTGTATTGGCAGTATAATTTATATTTCCTGTAATGATAAGAAATTTTCCGTAAAATTTCTTGCCAATTCAGGAAATTTCAGAACAACTTAAAGACAAGGCAAGATAAACTTAATTTGTATAAATTTACATAATAATAAAAGATGAAAAAACTTTTAAAAAGACAAGAACATTATCAACCTTAAAAGATAAAAAAAAATAGCAAAACAGTCCAACAAGGATGTTTGCATAAATAGCAAGCATCCTGGAGGACAAACTTCTTTTTTATTATCCTAAATTAAGCATCGCTCAAATTTAATCAAAATGCAATTTCTCAAATTTTAAAGGCTTCATAATAAAAATATTTATAATTAATCAAAGAAGAAAATTTTTTAAAGGTTGTTATGCAGATATTTCTCTTGTATTATTTACCAATAAATGCAATATATATATAGATTTAATACTTCTGATATGATGATTAAATGATTTGAATTTAATTGTGCAAATGTTTCTAAATTTTGTCAATTTTAAAAATATTTCTTTCATAATTTTAAAATATTTCATTTTTAAAATAAAAGGAGAAAAACGACTTCATTATACCGTCATATATTTAGTTGCTTGATTTTCTTCCTTTGTTTGAAGCTAAGGAAAAAAGATTATGTTTAATATCTGAGAGGTTTACAGGCGAAATATAAAAGGAATGTTTGAAGGCAGGTTAGCTTTAAAATTATGATTTTAACAGCACTATAATATCATGACAAACGATCATGATTCTACGTAGATAATTCGCATGTACAACGGACAAAACATATGCTATTCAAATAACACAGCTAAGATATCTGTCACAATCTGATGCTTAAACATATTTTCCTGGGGGAATAATGAACATTAAATTATGCAAAAGAGATTTGATGGAAATAACATAATAAAATATTCCATGCAACCAAGTGAGCTCAAAATCTAACTAACTAAATGTAAATAAATAAAAAGAATTTATATAATTGCTTCCATAGGAAAACAAGAAATCAAACAAATTTAAAATGCAACTTAAGTGCTGTTCTTGCTTTAACTTTATATAAAACGTCATAGTCAATGGTGATTAAATTTCACGTACAAGTTTGTTATAAATTGTTCGAAGTTTGATTTATTTTTTAATTTTTTTTTTAATATTACAAAAAGAGTAATTTGAGATAACAGTTAGTAAAACTATTGAAGTAATTCTGTAGTTGATTCTTGTTAAAGTGATTCTGAGTTTATACTTTAAATTTGTAATTATATGTTATCTTCATAAAAATTTAAAATTATACTTATGAAAACGGAGATTATTAACTAATACAGATTACAATTTTATGGTTAAATAGATAATTGAAGGGAAAAAAACGTAGAGAATTAAAAAATGCATTTGGAAGTTAAAATAGAAATTAAATGAAATGCTTATAATTATTCAACCAAAGTTTTTATGAGTTCTCACATCCTTAATAAGATTTGGTTAGTTATCATCTGAAAAAAAAGTATTCTACGAATATATAAGAAACAATATATTATGAATAAAGAATCATTTTATCATCAATTTAATCAATCTTAACGTCTTTGTTCCTGTTTTTATGTGAATGGGAGTATATGTTTCAATATTTAAGATTATAAATCTTTTTGAAAATGGGAAATCACGTAGATTGATAGAAAAAAAGGAAACGAAAAATTACTTGATACATTTTCGTATTCTTTTGAAATATCACTCGCTATTATAAAAGAATGTAATTTTAAAATTCTTTTATTTTATATATATTTTTTAATTTATGCACATTTTTTAAACCAAATTAGTAATAGTAATTTGATATTACGTTTATTAAACACTAGCCACCTTTGGCGACCAGCCGGTTCGCCAGTATTACCGCTCTCTACAATTTTCAATTAAATATTTTAAGTAACTGGTCTCTTAAAGGATTCTCAAACAAAACATTTTTAATCTTCAAATTTTGATAGTCATACCAAACTTATAATGTTTAGATCGTTTCTTTCAATTTACTATATATATTTTGCTAATTTGTTGCCATTTCCGGCAAAACTTCAACTATAATTTAAAATGTAAATGATGAAATTGCAATTAATATTAAGATATTTTTTAATAAAACCAAGCGTTTTATTTTATTTATCATCTTTATTGTTATTTATTTATTATTATTATTACTGAATATGAGTATTGCAAACAGAATCGCTCGGTATTTAAGTCTTATGTGAACTACAAAATATTTTCATAATTTATGTAATATCTAAAACAATAATTCAACAAAAATTTCTGAGATTCAGTATAAAATTCAGTTTTTAGTTTTGCTTTCAAAAGGATTGAAATGAAATCAATAATAATATTTTGTTCCTGCTTATAAATATATTTCAAAAATTATGAAGTCTAAATTTAATGCAGTAAGGTATCATATTCTGATAAATATTCTGGACACACTAAATTTTAAATAAATGAATGAATGTTTCTATTTTCCACGATCAACTAAGACTTATTTATGAAGTTTTAAATGTTAAAAATTTAGAAAAACTCAACATTTTCATAATCTTAGGCCAATTAATCTTGAGAAACCTGCGCGCTGATTGGCGTATTTTCTTTGAAGCGATCGATGGAAAATCTAAAATTATCCTTTTTTTTTTTTATTCAATAGTGATATTCAAATTTTCATAAATCAGTCAGTTTAAGTGATTGGAAATTAACTCTTAAAAGTCAATGATTTAGTTAATTGGAAATTAAATCTATGACCACCATAAAATTTGTGCTTTCTCTTGCGGTGTATGCATTCTCCTTAATATCCGCTCGAATAAAACATCACATACAAAAGTACTACATAGAACAAACACATCAAAAGTAAACATAATATTTCAATAGTTGCCGAAAACAAAAGAGAGAAAAATGCAATTAATAAGCAGACGATATTTAGAAAAGTACAGATATTTAGACTGGAAAATGAAATTATCTGAAATTAACCACAAGCCCAGACGATATTTACAGAAGTAAAATTATTCAAACCTGAAAAGGAAAATATATGAGTTATTCCATCAATAAATGCCAAAAGTTTGTTTATATCTTCATTATTTTATGAGTCATTAAACATCAAAATGGGTCCGGGACTAAATAAACACCTTGTATAGAGAGTGTAAAAGATCATAAAATAATTTTTCTTGAATTTATTTTTTAGGAAAAATAATATTTCTTATTTGATTCATTTCCTACAAACACGAGCCGAAAATTATATTTTTGCAGATTTCCTTTCCTAAAAGATTTATTTTATTTTTAATTGGAACTTTAATCAATGTGATGGCAACACTTTGAAAAAAACTATTTTTTTCCCATGAATGCAAAATGTGCTCGTGCAGCTTAAATTTTATTTTTATTTTGTACGAAAAAAATAGTGGAAAAATATAGTTAAAATATTTATTTAAAAATTCATTAAAAATAGAAATTTAATTTTAAAGTTAAAACATTGGTATCATTTAAAAGATAAATTTTTGATCTTTAACTTTATGTAAAAATCTTTTTTGTGCGGTAATATTTTCGGAAGTTATAGCAGAAACACGCCAAAATTTCGCTTAATTTTTAAATAAATAAAATTCTATTTAAAAATTCGAAAAAATAACCCCCAGGTGCACATTCCCGGCCTCGAAGGTATACACGTGCTAAATTTGGGAGCTGTAGGTTGAATGGTCTGGCCTGTAGAGCGCCAACATACACACAAACACACACATTGAGCTTTATTATAAGTACTAGCCGCCTTTGGCGACCAGCCGGTTCGCCAGTATTACCGCTCGCTACAATTTTCAATCAAATATTTTAAGTAACTGGTCTCTTAAAGGATTCTCAAACAAAACATTTTTAATCTTCAAATTTTGATAGCCATACCAAACTTATACTGTTTAGATCGTTTCGTTCTATTTACTATATATATTTTGCTAATTTGTTGTCATTTCCGGCAAAACTTCAACTTTAATTTAAAATGTAAATGATGAAATTGCAATTAATATTGATATTTTTTAATAAAATCAAGCGTTTTATTTTATTTATCATCATTATTGTTATTTATTAATTATTATTATTATTGAATGTGAGTATTGCAAACAGAATCGCTCCTTATTTAAGTCTTATGTTAACTACAAAATATTTTTCATCATTGATGTAATATCTCAAACAATAATTGAACCAAAAATTTCTGAGATTCAACATAAAATTCAGTTTTTAGTTTTGCTTTCAAAAGGATTGAAATGAAATCAATAATAATATTTTGTTCCGGCCTATAAATATATTTCAAAAATTATGAAGTCTAAATTTAATGCAGTAAGGTATCATATTCTGAGAAATATTCTGGACACACAAAATTTTAAATGAATGAATGAATGTTTCTATTTTCCACGATCAACTAAGACTTATTTATGAAGTTTTAAATGTTAAAAATTTAGAAAAACTGAACATTTTCATAATCTTAAACCAATTAATCTTGAGAAACCTGCGCGCTGATTGGCGTATTTTCTTTGAAGCGATCGATGGAAAATCTGAAATTATCCTTTTTTTATTGAATAGTGATATTCAAATTTTCATAAATCAGTCAGTTTAAGTGATTGGAAATTAACTCTTAAAAGTCAGTGATTTACTTGATTGAAAATTAACTCTATGACCACCATAAAATCTGTGCTTTCTCTTGTGGTGTATGCATTCTCCTTAATATCCGCTCGAATAAAACAGCACATACAAAAGTACTACATAGAACAAACACATCAAAAGTAAACATAATATTTCAATAGTTGCCGAAAACAAAAGAGAGAAAAATGCAATTAATAAGCAGACGATATTCAGAAAAGTACAGATATTTAGACTGGAAAATGAAATTATCTGAAATTAAAAACACGCGCAGACGATATTTACAAAAGTAAAAATATTCAAACCTGAAAAGGAAAATATATGAGTTATTCCATCAATAAATGCCATAAGTTTGTTTATATCTTAAACACCTATCTAAATAAACACCTTGTATAGAGAATGTAAAAGATCATAAAATAATTTTTCTTGAATTTATTTTTTAGAAAAAATAATATTTCATATTTGTTTCATTTCCTACTGACACGTGCCGAAAATTATATTTTTGCAGATTTCATTTCCAAAAAGATTTAATTTATTTTTAATTGGGGCTTTAATCAATGTGATGACAACACTTTGAAAAAAGCTAATTTTTTCTCATGAATGCGAAACGTGTTTAATCTTAATTTTTATTTTTTACGAAAAAAATGATTGAAAAACATAATTAAAATATTTATTTAAAAATTCATTAAAAATTGAAATTTAATTTTTAGATTAAATCATTGGTATCATTTAAAAGATAAATTTTTGATCTTTAACTTCATGTAAAAATCTTTTTTGTGCGGTAATATTTTCGGAAGTTATATCAGAAACACGTCAAAATTTCGCTTAATTTTTAAATAAATAAAATTCTATTTAAAAATTCGAAAAAATAACCCCCAGGTTCACATTCCCTTCCTCCAAGGTATACACGTGCCAAATCTGGTAGCTGTACGTTGAATGGTCTGGTCTGTAGAGCGCCAACACACACATACATTGAGCTTTATTATAAGTATAGATAGATGATTTCCACTCACAAGTTCTCTGTTTTTAAATGATTATTCTTAACTAACAGTATTGCCACTTAAATACGATATTTTCTGAACTTAGGAATTTTGATAATATTAAAGAATTGATAATAATAATTGAATTGGAAAATATCAAATATATTTTAATTACGTCAAGAGAAAAAGAGAAAAAAAAATATATTCATTTCAAAGCTCATCCTCAGGCGGGTGGGGGACCTCAGATTTGATCACGAGACGCTTCCGCATGGTGATTGATTCTCGCTACCACGATGGGTACACAAATGGTGTGGGTTCGGCTAACCATTATCGAAGACGGAACATGCTTCTCATGAGAAGGATTGTAGCGTGACCTGTGATGGCCCATAGTACTCAATCTCAGTTTGCGCCAATCCTGTCGAGGCATTCCGGTCTTTCAGATTTGTGCCAGGATGGGTCGGAGGAGTCAATGTGCGTGACTGTTTCAGGGCTAGTAATCGATTTGTATCAAATCAAATATATTTTAATCACAGCAAAAGAAAAGTAGAAAAATTCACGTATTTATTTCTAGGTTATCTACAATTTATTTCAACAACAACAATTAAACGATACCTTAAATGTTGTTTATGGATAATTATTCGTTAACCATTAACTTATGCATTATTGTACTTGTATATTGTTATTTAATTTGTTTAATGATTCCACGCTCTGCATTTTAAATTTTCCAGTGATGAATTTATTTCTTAGGTGTGAGGTTTTCTTCAACACATTCCAACCCATCGATATCATCAACTTTTATTGATTGTAATTGAACACAAAATGCGCCTTTAAAAAATTAAAATCTGTGAAATCTTTACCTGCCTTCCAGCATTGCGATGACTTACTTTTAATAAACCTTCATACCTATTAAACAAAACTCAATTTTGTATATATATATATATATATATATATATATATCAGTTGCAGTGGTAACAATAGTTTAAGGATATTCAACAGTTTCTAATCCAGAATTGACAACGTAATTGTTCATTTGAAATCGATCCAGAAAACTCTATCCCATATTAAAAAAAATGTGTATCCCATACAAATTTTTTATAGTTCAACTTAAAAAAGAATAGCTTTTTATGCAGTTACATAAAAGAAATAATTTATTTTATGCAGTTACAATTGAGAAATAATTCAGTATTCAGGGAATAAATTGAAATTATTAAAATGTGAATAACATGCAGAGTGGAGATAAAATTTCAGATTCTTCATAAATCATTTATCTGAATAATTATAAAAAATGATTTAGATCAAATCTTTGCAAAGTGTTTAAATTACACCAATAAAAGAAAAAAATATTCTTCAGTTTCTTAAGAAAATTATAATTTTTTTGTTAGTATGGTTCAACTATAAAACAAAGTATAAGAATTACTCGATAATGTAAACTACTGTGTCAATATCTGAATTTTCATGTCAGAATTTTGAATTCGAAATTCAGTTTTACTAAACATCCTCCTGATATATAATTTAGTAAAAGTTAATAACGGTAGATGCTAGGTAAGGCCCTTTCTTCGCTCTTTTTTCATCCCTCCCAACAAAATTAATTAAACACAATTCCATCCAAATATGAAATGCATCCATAGATAACAAAACTATAAATATTGATATTCTTAAAATGCATTGACATTTTTCAAAACTCTATAAATGAGATAATTATTAATTCAAAATATAATTATTACATCATTTTTTCAGAAAACGACGAAAAGATAGAAGACCATAGCGTATATGTGTATTTCAATGAATAAATTGTTTCAGTATTCACTATAAATTTTGGGATAGAAATATTCCTGCATTAATTTAATTTCACTGTGAAGAACAATTTTCCTTATGAAAAAATACAAAGTAATACTTAAAAAACATCAGGTTAGAGCAAATATTATTCTGAAGACAATCTATTAAGCAAACTAAAGATGCAATTTTAAAAAAATTATATATATATTATTTTTTTTTATTTATATATATATGAAATGATATTTCAACTCTAATTACAATTTAATTAATTTCCAAGATTTTATCTCAATTTAGCCCATAGCAACTTCATTCTAAAATATTCTCTTATTTCGTGATCCAATTCCGCTTTCTCTACTTAATTAATTCAAGAGAAGCTTTATAAAATTGCTGAATCGGCTAAACGCTAAAACTTTCACACGCTCGTCGTGAAGGGGTAAAAAATGTCCATTAAGCACATTCTTTCTTAAAAGATCCCTGTGTTTCCCTTACATGTGATTGACATGCGTCAGAAATCTCTATCGGAATCTTAATAATATATTAACACTGTAAAATAATATTTTCCCTTTCCAAATCTCAGGTTATATAATACGAGGAATAATTTATTTCTCCTTTCTTCCCCACTTCTGCTTTGTGCCGCGCTGTGGCGGACGCGCAATGTCCGCGTCTTTGCTTGTAAATAATTATGCTTTCCCGATGGATTAAAAAGATAAAAAGTCTCTTCACTGTCTTCAAAACTGCATCCTGCTTCACATAAAATAATGCTTATATATATATATATATATATATATATATAATTTTTTTTAAACTCTCATTTTCAATTTTTCTGGCTGCCAAACAAAGTTTTGGAGGAGCGCGACCGATTTTGAGATGGAAAAAAAAACATCGTTTTTCCAAATATCGACGTATGCGTAATCTGATAATGTCGAGATTGTTTCAAATCGGTTTAAACTGGTTAATGACTTTAATTAATTAAAACAATTCGTAAGAATTCAGAGAATTAATAATTTTGAAATCAAGTTGTAACTTTAGTTGATGATAAATCGTCATATGTGACAACTTTTTGCATTATTTTCTAATGACCATAAAAGGGAAAAATGGATGTTTCAAAAGCGATAAATTGCTAATTAACCTACGCATTTTGAGGCTTCAAAACTTCAAATCAAAACAACATCATGCTCTCACATGATAAAACATATTTCATTCCAATCTGATTAAATTACTGAAAAATAAATGTATTTTCTTGTATTCAGAAGTATGTGGGTTGAGGGATTAACTGTTAAGAAGGAAGTTCAAAAGATATAGAAAAATATATCTTTTGGCATTTGTGAGTTATTTCAAAATAATGGTAAGGAGAAAAGCTATTATATCTTTGATAATCAGTATTTTATTAAACTATTCTTTTCTCCTCTTTCCTCTACCATTGTTTTCAAGACATTGCTATTTAGGAGTGATGGTTAAACAAGTTATTGTAAAACATGAGAGCTTGAAATTTCATTCATAAGTTTGTCTTTTTAAAATTCTTGTGAAAGTAAAATAATATAATATTTTATTTCAGAATTGAAAATTATTTAAGAAAATTTTATAATTTCAAAAGTATATAAATCAATTGTTGTAATCCGAAATTAATTTAATTTGGGCTTCTCTTTATTTGGGTACCGTGGAATGCACAATCGATAATATTTTTTTAATACTTAATATTTTTTAATTATTAAAGAAGAACTACATTGTAAACTCTCACTTATTTCTTACATATATAAAGATGTACACTTGGTTTTGCATTTTATTTGATGTATGTATACTTTTCCTACTACAATACGTTTGGGAACAAAAAAAAAATTGAATAGCTCAAATTCTTACATATAAAAAGATGTACACTTTGTTTCGCATTTTATTTGTTGTATGCATATTATTCCTACTACAATACGTTTGGGAACAAAAAAAAATTATATAGCTCAGATTCTATTATATGGATGTAAAATTTTCTCTTGGTACTTATTTTTAACCTGCAAATTTAAGCATATGTAAAATTTACCTGCAAGTTTGCCAAGTGTAGTTAGTTATCTTTATTAAGCATAAACAAGTTAACCTATGTAAAGCATAGCATATGTGAAATTAACATGCAAGTTTTTAATACTACATTCACTAATAAAACATTCCAAAAATTCCAAAATTCAAAGAAATAATCTCATTTTTCTGTATATTGTATTTTTTCCTAGCATTTCAATTCCTCAATAAAGTCTTTCAAAATTATTTAGTATTTAATTAGATTAACACTTAAAAACATAATTATGAATATTCATATAATCCATGTCAAAAATTGAATCTCTCACAGATGAAAAGTCACTCTGCTTTATTTATCATATTATAAAATGCATACACTCCATAACTGCCGTTCCTAAACTTCAGTTTTGCTTTTCGCTTTTATTATTTAAAGAAAGTTGAAATAAACATAACGAAGTGCATAATTTTTTGTCTATCAATTACATGAATTAAGGACTTATAATTAAGCACCTTTCTATGTTTTTATATCTGGACAATGTTATTTATATTTATTGGCTTACGACTATTATGCGGGAAGCTATTGACCGGGAGTTTACAAATATTGTATGTATCGCAAAACTTCACTATTTTTTATTAATAAATCTCTTATAAATTCAATTAAGTTCGAATGTGTTATATAATTATTTCGAAACTGAAATGCCCCAAACCTCTATTTAAGCAAAGTATGGTGATCGACAAATATGTCAGATATTTCTATCTTTTCTTTCGTCATGTTCGTCTAAATACCTGAGATGCTTACTTTATTTATAACTAGCCGCCTTTGGCGACCAGCCGGTTCGCCAGTATTACAGCTCGCTACAATTTTC
>JAPMOR010125871.1:1075592-1117810 GCA_026543865.1 Argiope aurantia
GAAAATTGTAGCGAGCTGTAATACTGGCGAACCGGCTGGTCGCCAAAAGCGGCTAGTTATAAATAAAGTAAGCATCTCAGGTATTCAGACGAACATGACGAAAGAAAAGATAGAAATATCTGACATATTAGTTGATCACCATACTTTGCTTAAATAGAGGTTTGGGCAAGCAAAGCAAACTTATACTACGCCTCTATTTAAGCAAAGTATATAAATTTATTATCTTTAACTTCATGTAAAAATCTTTTTTGTGCGGTAATATTTTCGGCAGTTATAGCAGAAACACGTCAAAATTTCGCTTAATTTTTAAATAAATAAAATCCTAGTTAAAAATTCGAAAAAATAACCCCCAGGTATACATTCCCGGCCTCCAAGTTATACACGTGCCAAATTTGGTAGCTGTAGATTGAATGGTCTGGCCTGTAAAGCGCCAACACACACACACACACACACACACATTGAGCTTTATTATAAGTATAGATATAGATGTAAAGACTTGATTCTGTTCAATCAAATAAAGGTAGCGTTTATATACAATTTTCTTTATTTTCAACCTTATTTACATACAAACAACACTTTGTCATCTAGGTTAAATGAATGATGCTATTTACAGCACGAAAATTAAACAAGAATAGATCTTCGAACAATTTCGGAGAAAACACCTTCACAAGAACAGCTAACAGGCTGTTGGCATCTCAGGCTACTACAGGGATAGTTCTCGGATTCCACCGAGTGTGAGAAAAAGGAATGTTACGGTGGTCAACAAGGTTTCAGGACGATTTAGCTAAGTCTTTACAATAACGTGCCATTCTGACAGAAAGGCCTCCTTATTTTATGCTGAAAACTTTACATGTATATTATTTAATTTAAAAAGAGATACTTTATTTTTTTATAAAATTGAGACACTGCACTGCACATGCATGTTTAACTTTCTCTTGCATTAATATATTATTTTGGCGACAATTACGAGTGAACTACATGAAGATATAATGTGTGTTCTGTGTTTGTCAAAATTACCTTTAACTTGAATGATTTAGATTTCAAAAATGTTATTGTTCCATAACATAATTATGGTTTATCTATATTATTAGTTATCATTACAGTTTTTGAGTTCCCTCTCATCATATTTACCTTCATCACGCTGAAAAGAATAATATTATGCTTGATTTTTTTCAATTTTTTTCCTTGAAAATAGCAGTAATTCTTTCCTGAAATTACAAACAATCTATTTGCATAAACTACAATTACGTTCCATTTCCTCTCTATTTTCATTCATGTTATTTCAAGCGGATCATTTTATTACATTGTTAAAAATTATGTCTCGCTACATGCTTTGATTTTCTAAAATAAGGGAAAACCTTTTTTTAAGAATTAAATGTTTTTCAAATAAAATAGGAAAAAAAAATTGTTTTTATAAATTATTTTCTTAATTTCTAGACTTTTTTAACTATAATACTTTTTACAGGCGTTTGAATATATTTATCAAACATATATACTCCTCCTCATTTATTAATTGATAAATATTCCTATCAGGTCTAATACATTTCATTTATTATATCTGCCTTCATTAGAGTGGCTTAATGAATTACAAAATTGGTGCCTTTTTAGATATTTATCAACTATAATTTGGATATATAGATATTAACTAAGCTATTTACAAAGCTTAAATTTCTCGGACTCCTTTCAAAATTACATATGTTGGGTTCCATGCCTGCCACGCAAGTCCCCGTGTTCGAGGGTGTCTGTTGACAAACACCATGTAAACAAAAGGCGGAAGCACTATCTGTGCACAATCCGCAACATCATTTGCCTAATAAGTTTCAAATTTCTGCATCATTTTGTGTAGGCTACAAAGAGAGATTGGGCCTCTTAAAATCTGTTTTATACGACAGAATTCATTTACAGCAACAATGGAGTTCTGCTGGTTCTATTATAATATTTTTACCAAAAATGCTTTTTATTGCAATGTAGGCATTATGTGCAGAGAAATAACTCATGCTGGTGCAGAATTTTCTTTCCTTTTTCTAAGGAATAATACTAATTGCTATATGCTCTATCCCAAATGAACTTTCATATCTTTAATATTATGTAGATAAATGTCATTTATTTAATAGCGCCTTCTATTGATGAATATCGATTCTATTTTTTTTTTCGATAAACATTCAGTGCATCATTTTAATTATCTATATTTTAAATTTTATTTCATTTGGACTAATAGAACGCATCCTAGATTCCTCTAAAGTGTGAAATTTATTTCTTGATAATCTTATTAGTAAGTTATTACTATCAGCATAACATTTTAATAACTTGTTAGTTTTCTATTTAACAATAATACCATAAATGGACGGCACCTTAGGATGAAGAAACAAAGCTTCACCATCTCTTTCGCCAACGTACTAAGATCACCATTAGTCATTTAAAGTCTACACTGTGATATGAATAAAATATTGAATCAGAGGAAATCCCTTACGAGTTCTATCTATGTATGTGTTCTTTACAGCTTTGTAAAATCTTGCTGTCCTACTGTTTAGGTACGAATGATTTATTACTGAAGAATTGGATGCAGAAGTTTTTCTTTATATTCCTTCTGAAACAAAACCTGAGATCAGATAGTCCTGGAAGCTGTCCAAGAAAACAATCTGTCTCTATACATCGGAGATAGGTCAGCCAACTTAATGTTTTTCGAGATCTTTGATTTAAAAAAAATGCTACTCATATCTTTTATCTTGACTCGCGGATTTTCTTGATATGACTAATTAAATCAAATTATATTTACAATCATAAAGGATGCTAATGATGATTTCATTCACTTCATATTCAAAAGAAATTACGAAAACATAGAAATTTAAGATAAGTATTCACAGCAGAAAATTTTAAGGTGAATAAAGCTGAGACTATTATTTTTTATAAGTTGAAAAACAATTGAAATTTTTTAAAGATTCCTTATAGAACGATCACTTGTTGTAATGGTTCTCATGACACTTCTTTGGGTAAAATTTCGAGGATAAAAAAAAAATCAAACTTGATGCATTATCATCTAACAACTTTCGCATAAAATTTTTTGGATAGTTGGGATTACTTAAAAATTAGAATCTGAAAAATAGTTTTCAACTCTTAACTTAGGTTATTTTTAACATAATTTATGTCAACAGTTAAAAAAATATGCTACTCAAGTTTTCTTTCCTTACTTTGAAATTGCTTGAATATATGTGGGTTAGATATAATGGCTTAGAAGCAGGAGTGAGAGTACATTTGTTTTGACTTTATTTCAACGATTAAAATAAACCAAATTATTTTTTTAAAGTATATTTTTTATTTGTGACAGTTCAAACAAAAGTGCAAATTTCATTAATCATCAGGAATGGATATTTGATAGTTTTTTTGTTTTTTGTTTCCTGGACAGTATGTTTCTTCTTTAAATACGATTAAATACTATCGGGAAAATTTAATATTTGCTGTCCTAAAAGCAGCTTATTATGTAATAGAATTTTAAAGCGGTCAACTAATTTATCATATAAAAATGTAAAATAAACTGGTGCTTAGATTTGAATTATATTTTGTAATATTTATTGCTTAAATATAATTTTCTATATAATTTTGTAAATTGTGTGCTATAACTTCTGTTATTTCAATGCAATTTTTAATTGAACATCATTGAGATAGAGTTTTTGCTAATCTGCTGGTCATGTAGTCTAATGTCTGCCACATTGGTGAGTTTACTATAATTAAAATAAATATACTCATCGCAGTCTAAAAACTAGTATGTTGAAAACGCTAATGACGCATACTCTTTTTTTTAAATAATAGTTGATATATTCAAATCCGAATATATTCAAAATTCAGACGATAAATTATTAGTTCTTGCAGATTAATGTAATATTTAAGCATTTACTGAAAAACTTCAAAACTTTTCAGTAATGTATTTATTAAAGGAGTTTGTATTTGATTTTATGAACTTAATATTATTGTTACCTTTGTATTATTCATTTTGCAGTAAAAGCTAAATCATGCATTAATAATAAAGTCTTTATGCATTATTGCTACCAACATATACTATTCCTTTGTTTTTTCTCTAGGAATCGAAACAAATTTGAAATATTAACTTAGATAATTAGAAATCTGTCTTTGTCTTGCAGTTTGTTGAGAGGAATTTTTTTTTAATTTTAGATTTTCCACCTGCAAGATTTAGATCATTAATTATTGCTGCATTAATTTTATCAATTTTTTTCGATTAATTTCCCGGTATATTTTTCTTAGCAACTTTAATAGTATAAATTGCGAAACATCATGTATTTCTTCAATAATTTTTCAATCAATCTTTGTATATAATAGATTACTCTATCAAAACACGATATAATCTTTTAATATCCGTCAACAAGAAGATAGAAATCATCACCCTTTACATGTGTTTTTGTTATAAAAGGAAATTAAATGTTTATATTAGTTTAATTTCATCCAGTGAAATTTATAATTTTAGAGATTTATTAGTAAAAAAAAATAACTTAATCGCTTTCAAAAGCTTCATTTTGCATTCAGATAACGTTAAAATCTTAATTTTTTTTGATAAATTAACTTTTGAGGTAACGCATCGAGGAAAGTTATTCTTTCTCATAACACCTGAGATTGATGAAATCAAGATTTGCCATAATAAAGTCACGCGAGTAAATTTTCGCCAAGGATTTTTATAATTTTGCAGGATGTCTGTAACTTTTCACGTGTGTATATTATTGTCTTCATAAATCTGATTAAAAATACGGAAACAAAATTTGGAATAAAGTATGACAAACACAGTAAATAATTGAAGTTCACGTATTGATACAAATAACTGTTATTTTTGTAAACAAGTATTCCATGAGTAATATTAATAATTTTACTATGCGAGTATTAATATTGCTTTTTTATTGTTTTTCAAACAACTGCTTGGTTAATTCAAACGAGCAGAATTTTAATTTAAAGGACTCAATCTTTTATATAAGTAGACAAATAATTCAGAAAGTAAAATGTGAGCTCTTACATTATAATAAATGAATAAAAGTGTTACTATTGGAAATTATTCGTTATATTGTTATATTATACTATATATTTATAAAATATTTATTATACATTTTAAATTATATGAAACATATATATTTGAAATAAAATATGTGAATTACATTATATTATATTATTTATATAAATATAAATTATATATTTATAAAATTATTTAGATAACATTTGTGCCTCATTTATTTCTAACCAATATTTAAGAGTTGAACTTCAAATCTAATTCAAATCTTTATTGTTCAAAAGTATAATGCAAATCTATTGCCTTATTGTTATGTAAAATGTATTGTATGAGAAATAGAATAAATTTAGAATAGATTTAAAATAGAAAAAATAGAATTTTAAAAAATAATCTTTAAAATTTTATTTTCATCTTTTTATCGATTTTTCTGTTGTTATACATAAACTTTTTATCACAAAATATTATTTCGTAATTTAAAAAATCGTATACTGAAGGATTAGGGTAAAATAACTTGAATTTCAGTTCAACAATGAAATGGTAGAAAATAGTGTAATAATTAGGGGGAAATTCTTGACAACTAAATAAGCATTATTTGAATTTTAAAGTTATGTAAAATATATTTTTACCGGAAATTAAATAATTTATTTGGATTATTTCAAAAAATATTTTTGGAAGTTAACATGGATAAACACCAAACTCTTGCTTAATTTTTGGCTATTTAAATTTCTGACTAAACTCCAAGCTCCAAGATGAAAAGTTCATCCTTCAAAGTATATTTGTATTAAATTTGGTAAATCAAAATGAAACTCTCTGAATTGAAGAATATCATTTGATATACATAATCACACATTTTCTTTTATTAGTAATATATTTTTCACAAAATATAAAAATAAATTCAATATATCTCAGAAAAAAATGTAGAGGCTTCTTAATTTCTGCATCTAAAACCTCCAACGGATGAGACGATATTAAAATTCAATAAAAGAAAACTATACTTCATAAAACATCCTCGTATTTCTTAAGGATTCTTTAATATTTAATATATTTTAGAAATTATTAATAATTCTGAAAAAATTTGAGCATTTTTATTCATTAAAATATATTAAAAAATCTGACTAAAAATTATAACATTCTTTCTTGTTCAAAAAGATAGTAATTTTTCACATACATAGCAATAATAATAATAAAATTAATAATTTTAAATTTCAGTATTAAAAATTACTTTAATATAGATTATTCTTTTTGTCAAAGTTGAACTATTACTTATTGATTTTCTTGTGAAAAAAAAAACATTAATGCTTCTTTCCAGCTGGAAATAATTTTTAAAAAAGGCTCAAGTATCAAATACTATGAATTCATTAAATTTTGGATATTTTTAACTGCACGAAGTATTAAAGTTTGTTACTTTGTTCCAATTTTATTTCAAATGACAGATAATTTCATTTCCGATAACAAGAAGCGGATAAAAATCAGGCAATTCTAATATTCTTTCAATAACTTCATCAATTGTTAAAATGAATGAAGTAGATTTAAGAGTAGAAAGAAAATTGAGCTCTAAATTATAGCTTTCCAATGCATTTATTACAATGACGATAGAATTTTCTTTTTGTAATATTACGAATGTTTTTAGCAAAGTAGAATTACAATTGACGCAAATGCTTTAGATTGACAATTGACGATCATATGTTGATTGATGTCATGCTATGACGATGGCATCTTGAAAAAGTTTGAAATATTGTAAAAATATCATTACAATGGATTTCCATGATTATGTTATAGATTAGGAGAAATACAAATCTTTTAGTGATTCCTCTTTCTAAACCGCATATATAATTGCTTCGTAAAATGATCTCTAACTTCCCGTTAAAGATACGTTGAAATCTGGCTGCTGAATAGCTTCTGACTTTCCTCAAAGGAAACAGAACGTTCAAGAGTGAATGGAATTTATTGATAAATGTATTCACATTTTTGTTTTCAATCTTGTCGTCACTTTTATTGTTCTTTGCACATTTCCTTAAACATCCAAGGTCTACAATTGCCATTGTTTGATTAAATAATTCATAAACAGCTTGAATAAATCTATAAAACATACTAGCAATCCTCTAGACAGCCTTCGTTAAGATCTGCTTGTAAACCAACACAGAAAAAATTCTTCATACATCTCGGCTTACGCTACTTTCTGTAAGTGTTCTGTAAACAATAATATTGAAATTTTATGTGTTAATGTTACTAATTAAGAAAGACAAATTTCTTACATAATTTATTGTATATTTTATTAATTCATCTGAAATTTATAATTCAATTACATCATGTGCTACTCTTTTATTTTCATAAGTGTGACAGAATATAAAAATAGGTTATAGGATTTTATAATTCTGATATTATTTTTATTTTCCTAGTCAGGGTGAATATATATATTATTTTTTGTATGTCTATTAGAAATATATTTAGTATTATCAACAATTACTTATTCCCATTCATGAATATGGTCATAAATTGTTAAACCGCGAGTTAAATACCTTAAATCCTTTTATCATTTTGTCAAGCATTCGGTATTTTTGATTATACTTGTAATTTCCATTCGCCAAAAAACAAAAAAATAATTTAAAATTCTAAGTATGACATATAAAAAAATTAATAATAAATGAGTTAAAAATATAACTTTTTTTTATTCCACATTAAGGAATGATGGATTCAGGATAATTTTTTGAAAAGCTTATAAAATATTCACATTTTTAAATTTTTGTATTAAAAAAATAAAAATTGTTTGCAGAAAATACCTGTGTACAATTTTCCAAATTAAAAATCAAAATTTTTATAAAAAATTGGAAAAAAATTGTTTAAAAAAGAGGCAAGGGATATAGAGAGGCAAAATAATCTAGTTTAGAATTAATTAAAATTTTACAGATAGATTAATCTTTACCTAACTTTTTATTTTACTTAGCTCTTGAACTAAAACGTGAACCACATTTCTGTCCAATTTTTAAATGATGACATGAAATTTTTAATTTTTTTCAAGCTGTGAAGTATTAAATTAACTATAAAATCATTGTAATTAGAACACTTTTTCTGAACTTCATTAACTGTAGAACAAAGTTATAAAATATTATCCTATTATGAATGAATTTATGAATTAAAAATATGCTCTAAATATTAATTTGTATTTCAGCATTAATATTTTGGCATAATTTAGAATTTGAGAAAACAGTATTTAAAATTGCATAGTAACATTGAAACTTATACTGAAAATTTAAAAATTAGTGCAATTTATCGAAAATTGAGCATAAAGACAAAACTGAATTTTTTTTTAAAGGAAATTGTTTCAAAATTAAGTGTATTGAATTAAAAAAATAGCTGATGTTTTCGCCAAAAATAAGATTTTGAATGCAGTTATCTATCAAAGTAACTAGATTTACAAACAGTAAAATAAAATTATTTAGATCATTCTGTATAATTTTCGATTCATTAAGATATGTATTTTCGATTAATGCGTACGATTTTCACTTATAATATTATATTTTTATTAATAATAAATATTCTTATGCATTCTTTATTTTTTTTATCAGGGTTTTTTCTAGATTTTGGTTTTTTACCTATATGTGTTTTATTTGTTTTTATTTGAGTGATAAAGATATTATTGCACAAGGTTTATTATAAATAATTTTCTTCCTTAGACATTTCAAATATCGTTAGTTGAAATTACACAACATGAAATAATTTTCTTGTCTTAAAATATTCCTTATGCTAATTTACAAACAGCTCTCATAAAAATGCCCTCACCTTTCTCATCGAAACAATTTTAATTCAGCATCCTGTCAAATTCAGTAACATAGTTTCGGAAGCAAGCTTAAAAAATAATAATATATAATGTTCCAACAATATTCTGAATATATTTCCAACGAAAATAAATATATTTATTAAATTATAAGAATATATTCTCTCTTCAAATAAAACATTTCGTTAATAAATTTAAGATATGTTGTGAAGGACATTTTATTTCTGCAGTTGTAGCAGGAATTGGATTTTAAACATGAAATGAATCATTTAATTTTTATAATGATATCCGTAAGATAGTTCCATATGACATTAAATTAATATATAATTTCTTATTTTAAATATTATAAAAAATTTCTTTATAACTTTTAAATGAAGTTATTGATTTAAAGCTTGTGAATATTACATATTACATTTACACTATTAACGATTCTTTGGTCAATTTAAAATGAGTCCTTACTCTATACATATTAATAACATACTGTTTAATACATGGGACCATACAATGGACCATGTATAAGACTCAGCAGTATAAGATTAAGCAGATGGAACAAATACCAAAGGCCTCTGAGCTGAAAATTTTTTTAACCGAAATGCAATATTCATAAATTTCAAAACAATGCAAATTTTATGAATTATAAAATATTAGGAATAAAAATGAGTGCTTGTATTTAAATGTTTATATCATTATTGAATAAACTCAGGTATAAAAATTGCTGTTTAAAATTATATTGAAAATATTATTCCTTAATAAATTGAGTTACATTTCATTTAGTAGATTTTGTAAAATAACAATTTTGTGAATTATAATTCTTGAAATTTTTTCATAATAATTAATTACTTAGATTTAATTGTGAGATTTCTTGATTAATTGTGATTAATTTTTCAATACATTTATTATTTTAATTTTAAACAAACAATTTCAAAATAAATATATAAAAATGAATATATTTTTATTAAAATATTGAAATAAAAATATTAAGTAAAATAAACCATTAACATGTTGTTTAAATTAAAAATATGGTGAAATATAAAATTAAATGGATCATCTATTATAAGCGTGACCTCATAATGTATGCTGCTTAGAGCCGCAAAGTACCTACATCTGCGCATGATGTCATGTGAGTGCTTGTTATGCAAAATTAGATTTACAGATTTTTATAGGAAAATGATTTGATTGAAGACGGCAGCGGGTTTTGAGAAATTAAATGAGACATAACTATAAAATTCTTCGGTATCAGGATACCAGAGGAAAAAGTGGATAACTAAGCCATCTGGAAATTGTAACTGTTCATTCTGTTCATAAGCACGCTTACTTTGAGTACGCATTAAGAATAAGTAATGATAAGCGCTTTAGCTGTGATTTGAAAGAAATATATTTAGTACCTTTATGAGTTTTTAATTCTTGGGGACAATTTTAGATTTAATTACAGTAGGCTTTCTTTTTGTGGATGACAAAAATTGAATTGTACAACACACACAAATCATTTTTTCATTTCATATACGACAGATAATATACATCAAAAGATAAATTTAGAAATAGACACTTTAAAAGTCAAATAGCAAATTTTTCGCAAATATAATTTTTAATATTCTAAACTGATAAATTCCGAAATATCTACATTGAATATAAAATTGGAAGTTATCTAATTAAACTTTTTATCTGAGATCTAGAATTTAAATATTGAATAATAAAGGCTTTTCCTATGTTTTGGTTTAAAATGAAAAATGATGATGATTGCGTTAAACAATAATCGAATATGACTAGTAAATAATAGTTTATATATTGGATATATTGGATTCCAAAACTTTATAATTCTATAATATCTATTCTATAATTCTATATATATCTTGAATGGGTTTAATTTTATCCCTTTTGAATCAGCCAACAAGAAATCCGCCTTAACTATTCTGTAAAATTTGGTAACCAGTTTTAAGATGAGTTATATAAATAGCTATTTGTCCTTCTTCAAAAGAATATTGATTTGTTCTCTAAAACTGCACACACACAAAAAAAACTGTTCGAACTTCTTAAAACTGTTTTAAAAAAACTGTTCATGAATCAATAGAAAAAAAGAATAAAAATCCTCGGAGATTCGAAAATTAGTCTACGTTATGTGATCATCAAGCTATCCAGATGTAGAATATTTAATAAGCAAATCAATCCCCAAGGCGCATCTAGCTTATTCGTATCCTAAAGTTTTAGAAAGTTTAACTAGTGAACTAAAGTGAACTAGTGTTTTAAAAGTGAACTAGTTTAAATTTATGCAAATTTTAAATGTAGATAATATCAATCCTATTAAGTGAGTCTTGGAGAAGTAAATTTTTTCTTAAAACTTAAAATTGAGTTTCTAAAGAAATTTGCAGATTTTTAAATATTTTAAGCAATTATTCTTAAAGTTTTACTCAGTTTTCTCTATAAACTAAAAGTAATATGCAAATGACAATAATAGAGATCCAGTGCGATTAAGCCTTTCAGGGGAAAATTCAAAGACAATTCACTTTTATAAAGAATTAGATTGAAATCACTGGACAATTATTCTTCTATTTAGAATAATGATTGGGCCAATAATTGACAGCATTGTTTAACCATAAAGAGTGATTTCCTCAAAGCTTTGTCGTATATACTCTAATAAACTTGGCATACTAGAGAAGGGCTAACATAGCATTAGCTTACAATAGTTACGAAATATTAATTTTTGGTCTGAATTTAGCATTTTTACTGAATCTGTTGTGTCATCCTTCGCGAATTTTTTTGGCAATGGATAGCCTTCATGTATTAACAGTATCCAAAGCTCGAATTTGTGTTATAGACAATTTTTTTTCATCCGATTGAAACAAAAATTGAAACAGAACTGCATTTGTAATCGGAAAATCGCATACTAAATTTGTTATAGTTAAGTCACTGCGTTTTTGAATTATCTTGTTTTATATGTTTCTGAACTTACAGACCAATAAATGTTCAATCCCTAGTTAAATCTGGCTCAGAATTTGAGAGATGTATACACTATGAATTCTAATTCCATGTTCCGAATTTTTTCTATCCAGCTCTCTTTATTTTGTAATTATCGTTTTAATTTATATTCGAACAGACAGACAGACGGTTTCCTCTGAACATATTTTATTCAATATTTGATAGAAATCTGAAAATTTGGTTAAAGACAATATACCAAATATCAACCATATAGCACAAAGTATGTTTGAGCTAACTTTGTCACAGACAAACAGGCGGGCATTTTCCAAAAATGTGTTTTTCGAACTCAGGGATGTCTAAAATAGGGCGATTCATCAAAATATTGATTTTTTTTACGATTATTATATATTTTTTATTATAAGTATATAAATAAGTGATAAGTTACTTCTCTACATGACATCAAAATATTTACATTTACTTTGAACTGGATTTCAACCGAATAGATGTAAAAACGCAGACAAAGCACGAATCATGAGATGAGCTCTTAGTATTTAGAAAATATATTGGAAATGACTCACATATGAACATGTTCTTTTCCTTAGAATACATTTTTCAAAATAAACATACTTTTACCCAAATATTGAAGGGTTCTTCCTTCCTTTTATTTCTTATGTCATTTTTTTAAAAACATATCTTAGTTGCCTATAAAAACTTGCAAATGTTTGTTGACTTATGTATACTTTTGAGTTCGACATGGTTCAGAATTTTAGATAATGGACTACTGTTCCAAAAACCTTTGAGGGAATGGTGTGGATATGCCATTTAGCTAATATATTAATGATTATATATGTATAATGCGAAAAGTCAATAAGATTTCTAAACTGAAATCTAAATATTTCATTAATATAATCTTGAAAATGAAATAAGTAAGTTTATATAACGAACATTAAACTTTATAGCAGCTCTATTTAGACCAGAATCCACAGAATTAAAAAATTATAACAGCCTTATTTTAGAACAGAAGTGCCAAAATTTAATTTGATACTTAAATGTACGGAGATCTTGATGGTCTTAGGCGATTTTATAGCATATGCCTATAAATTGCAGAAATTATTTAAAAAAGAAGAAAAAATTCAAAGGAGATGTTTTTGTTCAATTTTTGTGTTTATGTTTAATTATGTAATCATTATAAGCACAGGAATACAAAGTTATAAAACTATGAATAGTTGTTGACATTCTTATGAAAGACGTTTTATTCATATTTTCAATAACAAGTTTGGTTTATTTTTATTATAAAAATATAAAAAGTTTAATATTTAAACATTTTTTTCTATTAATAATGAATGAGAATATATATGCTGACGCTTTACAGAGCAGGCCGTTTGACCTGCATCTACTAAATTTAATGAGAATACATTTTCTAAAGTCGGAATGTATATCTATCTCGGCACGACTTTTACAAAAATTAGAATTCGAATTTTAACTAATTGAAAACTAAGCGATATTTGACGTTGTTATATTGTAGCATCCGAAAATATTACTGCACAAAGATATTTTTAATACTAGTTTAAGATTCAATAAATATCTAATAAATAATACAAATTTTGCTGTCATGAAATGTTTTTCTGAACTCTGACATCTTTTAGATTCACTGGTGTGCAAAACTTAAGCAACAGGTATGTTTTTTTGCCAGAACTTCACGAGAAATCATCTGAGAGACATGAAATTCAGAAATGAGATACAGCATTTTGTTCTGAAAGAATGACGAAAGCATAGTTGCGCAGAAATGAATACAATGCATACAGTATGGATTCAAACAAAAAAAGGCTTTATTAAACTTATAGTATCGTTACACATGATTGTCTTTCCAAGAGGAAGAACAGCAAGCAGATGTTCCTTAGTATGGGATATGCCCTCCCCTTACTGCAATGGTTGCTTCGCACCGTCTCCCCATACTCAGCACCAGATTGTCCAACAGTTCTTGAGGTAAGAGTGCCCATTCCTCAATCAGAATCTGTTTAAGTTGTCGTGTGTTCCCAGGAGGATGTAATCGTGCCGCAAGGCGTCTCCCCAAAGCATCCCACACATGTTCTATCGGATTTAAATCAGGGGAGCACGCCGGCCAATCCATTCGAGTGATATCTTCACTTTCCAGGAGCTCCTCAACAGCTTGAGTCCTGTGTGGCAGTCCATTGTCATCTATAAAAACGAAGTCTGATCCAATGGCACCTCGGAACAGACGCACATGGGGAAGGATAACCTCCTGAAAATAGCGATCTCCAGTTACAGAACCTCTGTCGAAAACGTGGAGCTCAGTCCGCCCGTTCATCATAATGCCTCCCCAGACGACAACTCCAGGACCACCGAAACGGTCTCTTTCCGTGATGTTCCTGGGTTGAAACCGTGTCCCGACCTCTCTCCAAAACAACTGGCGTTGGGAATGGCTTGTAACATCACGGAAGGAGACCGTTTCTGTGGTCCTGGAGTTGTCGTCAGAGGAGGCATTATGATGAACGGACGGACTGAGCTCCACGTTGTCGACAGAGGTTCTGTAACTGGATATCGCTATTTTCAGGAGGTTATCCTTCCCCATGTGCGTCTGTTCCGAGGTGCCATTGGATCAGACTTCGTTTTTATAGATGACAATGGACTGCCACACAGGACTCAAGCTGTTGAGGAGCTCCTGGAAAGTGAAGATATCACTCGAATGGATTGGCCGGCGTGCTCCCCTGATTTAAATCCGATAGAACATGTGTGGGATGCTTTGGGGAGACGCCTTGCGGCACGATTACATCCTCCTGGGAACACCCGACAACTTAAACAAATGCTGATTGAGGAATGGGCACTCTTACCTCAAGAACTGTTGGACAATCTGGTGCTGAGTATGAACGGTGCGAAGCAACCATTGCAGTAAGGGGAGGGCATATCCCATACTAAGGAACATCTGCTTGCTGTTCTTCCTCTTGGACAGACAATCATGTGTAACGATACTATGAGTTTAATAAAGCCTTTTTTTGTTTGATTCCATACTGTATACATTGTATTCATTTCTGCGCAACTATGCTTTCGTCATTCTTTCAGAACAAAATGCTGTATCTCATATCTGAATTTCATGTCTCTCAGATGATTTCTCGTGAAGTTATGGCAAAAAACATACCTGTTGCTTAAGTTTTGCACATCAGTGTACTTTGTTATGCGTAATTTTCATTTTTGAAATGAAATTCTAAATTTTTTCTATTGTTCATCAAATGTGTAATCGCATGATTTCCTTCCTTTCTTGCAATCTAAAAAACAAGATTATTCTGTTTATTTTCTGTGCAGTGTGTATTAGGCATAAGAAGGTGAAGTTTCAGTTTTTAAAACTGACATGCATTTAGAAAATAGATTTCCAGGACACATATGGAATTTTTTGCAGCGGGGGGGGGGGGGAGAGCATTGACATGTCTTGGGATTTAGAAGGTCCTACATATTAAGTAGAACACGGCTTTAATACTTATCATAATTTGATATCTAAGAATGCATTTTTGTGAGAATCTTAAATTCAAAGTTAGGCAGAAGATATTTAATTGGAATTAAACACAGCCTATATTCTCGATCAATCAACTAGTCCTTAATACGGCTGGTTTAAATAATATAAAAATTAAATATTTAAAAAATGTAAATATAGCATTAAAATAAAAGTAAAATAGTATAAAGAACGCACCCGCACATTTAATCAATATGAAGATATTTTATCACTAAACAAAATACAGCCCTATTAGCACAAGATATTATTCTATATCTCCAAGATGTTGTTCGATATTTTGAATGCTGACCAATATAGTGAAAATATCGTAACAAAATTGTTGGGCATTTTTTTCGAAGAAGAGGAGAAATTAAATTTTATCGTTATAAGTATTTCTGTATATTAAACAAAAATCTGACGAAATAATTTGTAATATATCAAACGTGTATACTTGTAATAATTTGTGATTAAAAAGTTATTCATATTGAAAAATTTTGTATGATATTTTTTGCAATCCGTGGATCTATGGATAAGCTTCGTATTTGTTTAGATAATACATCCTGCCAAATAACATTAGCATGATAAACAAAATGAAATAATGATAAATAAATCATAATTTTGTCTATTGATTACTTAATTCCAATTACTCAAGTTGATGATGGAAAATTATTTTATCAACTAATTTTAGATATGAGCTTGTCTAAAGGATACTCAAGGGCAAAAGCACCGTCTTCCTCTATTAAAGTCCTTATCTAATAGAAGGTGTACAAATCAGAAAACGAGCAGAAAGTCAGGAAATTATGGTTGATTATCAATGCAGAAATCATATTTAAAGAGGAAAATTGGGATGCTTACCATTATTTGAGACAATATTTGCTAAATTAGTAAATTATAGAAGATTCCTTGTCTCGACTTCCTGTCTCTATTATTAAATTATTTTGTAAGGTCGATTATTTCAAAAAATTGACCATTGTTTGATCTTTTACCATATACAAATTTCAAATTATAAATTTGTTTTGAAGTGATACAATGAATGTAAATTTAAAAAGCTCATAAATAAATAGACATCATTTTTCAATTTTATAGAAATTCTAAAAAATAAGTTATTTTTTTGTAAAATTTATTTTACAAATATTCATAGATTTGCTATACATAATATCGATATTAAAGAAGATATTTCGATTAATATTTTTCATATTTATTCTACTATAGCCTGATTAAACAATTAAGAAATATTGTATTACTTTTAAAAATTTCCTAAGTAAAATCCATGATGATAAATAAAGCATAAATTTTACAATAAAGTTTAAGTTAAATATTTTTGTCTGCTTTTTCTATTGGTATTAAAAGAATTCTATAGTATATTTGTTATACTAAAATTGAATACGATAGAAAAATTTTGTGTACTATAATATTTTATATAAAAGTAAGTAATTTATATTGCATTTATTAAGAGATGCGTTGGAATTTCTGTGAATAATAATGCTAAATAGGTTAATAAAGGCTTTATTACAAACATTCAAGCGTTTTTGTAGATAGTTATTAACAATTTTTTTTCGTGTAATTTCATTAGCAACATGTCTTTTTTTAAAAAAGAATTCTTCTATGAAAGAATTCTATTCATACAGATGATGATGGTCCTTCAAAATATTTAAAAATAAACGTGAATTATATTTTTGAGTTTTAAATTGTATTTAGTAAAATGAAAAAGAAAAACTAAGTGGTTTCTACTTTTATAATGAAAAAGGACCATTCTCACTTTTCAGCATAGCTCGAATGCTATCTCAAAAAAGCAGAATATTTCAATTATAACTGAATAAAAAATATTTCAATTTTGTTAAATAATAACCATGAAATTTGCTCCTTTCATTTTTGACAAAAAAACTAAATAAACTTAATTATTACTATTTACAGAGCTGTATAAATAACTCACATCACCTGATCTCTTCAAATATATATGTAAAAGAATATTACATTGATTAAAAATATTATCTTTAACTTGCTGAATATTAAGTTCACATTCAATGATTAAACAATTTCTTTACTACTGAAAATTTTGGGCTATTTTTATATGTATTTATGTATAAAGGAGTTTCTTCATGTATAAAGGAGTTAAATTTAAAATAATTTCTGTGAAATATGCCGGAAGTTTACAATTTATATAAATATAATTTGTACTCTTCGTAAATTTTTAATTTATGAAGCATTTTAGTAAATAGAACTTCTGAATTATCCATATTCTTTCGCCTAGTAACTTACACACTTTTTATGATTACTATTATATTTTCAAATGCTTCATTGTTATTTATGTTTAAAGCAATGACGGCATTGCTAGCATCATTTTAGAATATTTATCTTGATCATTTACATGTACAAAAGAATTGCTTTTCCTTATTCAGAATCTGATATTTCAATCATTGAAAATTTGTTTCTTTAAATACGAACAATTTGTGGTTTCTGACGTCAGAATACTCTAATTTCAAAATTTAGGCGGATATCCGCTCTTATACAACAAGAAAATTATAATATTTTCCTATACAAAAATTGAACTCAATTTTTCTGATGATTATCAATAATTTATTTAATAATAATCATCGAACAAATAATTATCTTATTTTATTGCAATAAAATTTGCACAAAAAAGCAATAAAATTGCTTTATTGGAAAGCTAATACTATCGACCTAGAAATAAAAGCAATCCAAATAATTCCTTTATTTCCTTATTTTTTTTCTCTCCCAATACCTGGAAAAGGATTAATCATTTCACAGTTAGCGATTCTGAACAATTCCTTATTTTATTCTGCCGTAATATTTGGTATAAGATTAATCATTTCATGTTTAGTTTTTTTTATATATTCCTTATCGTGTGACAAAAAATTAAATTTTTCATTCACTGATTTTTTTTTCTAAACCAAATTTTTGCTTCCATAATATTTTTTGATTCAGAAGACTTTTTTTTATTTTCAATTGAAATAAAATAATTTAAATTATTCATTATAATAGCTGAAAAATGTAAAATATTTTTACATAATGTAGTTAGATAAAATAAAATAAATATCACATTTTTTTCATAATTATCTAATAAGCTTCTTTATCTTCAAACATTATTATAGTAGAAAAGCAAAATATTCTGCAATGCTGAACAATAATTTCCAAAGTAGGAAAAACTAGGTGGAGTTAATAATGCTGATAACTGATCATTTTTAATAAGGATTTGAAATTTAATTAATTATTTGATAATTTTTACCAAATTATCATTTCAATCATTTAATTAATTGTCTTAAACTTGACAATTTTTGAGGTTTCCCTTGCATATATCATTAGAATCATTTTTTATTGCATTGTACCTATATGATTAAATTCTTATTTTAATATTATCAATATTAGTTTTTTAAAATAAAAAATGTCTTTTTTTAAAAAAATGCGAAGATGTCTTCTTGTCTCGGTTTTCGGCCGAGATAATCTTGACCTAGAGGCATGAAGACAATTCTGATAAAGATTTAATTAATTCTTATTTTTAGAAGATATAAGACAGTATGCTAGTTAAATAAATTAAAAATCAATTTCAATTAAATTACCTTAATTTAAATATCAAACTATTTGGGAACTAATAAAAAATTTGAAAAATACATAGCTTAATTAACAGTACGACATAAATTCTTCTATGAGTATTTTTATGAATTTGAACTTATTTTGATCATTTCCGAATATAAACATTTTCATTTTGAAAATCTACATCACTGTTGTTATACATTCCGTTTCCACAAGCATGCATTATTTCAAGGGAAACATTTGGAATGGGAAACGATACTAGAATTTTAAGTGAATTGCCTGTGAGGTATTGTTGTAGACAGACAGGGATGCGATGTTGATACGCTGTGTTATTCTTATTTTTCTCTCTAGTAAATAAAATGGTGTTTTCACCTTACAAAAATAGTTATCCTTTATATGATATCTTTAATTAAAGGTTTTCATTGCTGCAAATCTCAGATATTTTTCTTTTTTGCACAGGTTAGAGATGTTTCATTTTCTTCCAATATGTCCTTCAGCATGAAGGAATAATCAAATGAATAAAAGGCGGAAAAAATATTACGTAACTGAAGAAAACTAAAAAAAAAATCAATGTATCTATTTTGATCTAAGTCAACTGAAAATTCTATATCTATTAAAAAATATGTTCAATATTGTTCACCTGGTTAATAAAAAGACAATGCTACTTTAAGTTGAAACTTTTGTTTAGTTTGAATAATTATGATACTTACAAATTCTAAAGTTCAAATACAAAAAAATGATCCAATGTCATTTTTTGCTTTAAAGAAATTTGAAAATAATCAGTTAATATTACTCAATTTTCAATTAATTTAATTTAAATAATTAATAAAATCTAAATATTGAATCTAAAAAGAACTGATTCAGTCACCCTCATTACTTTACAGCTTAAAAAATGTTTATAAATATCATCACAAAATTTCCATATTTGTCTTGTTATTTTTGAAATTTAATAGTAAATATAACTATCCACCTCACAAGATATATATATGAAATCCAGATAAATTTTATGATTTGTATCTAAAAAAAGTATACAATTATATATTTTTATATAGGGAGAATAAAAAGCAAATTTTTATAATTTCGCTTGAATTGAAAACTACTACAGTGGCTATCAAAAAATAATAGCAAATTAAGGATTTGATATAGCAAAAGCGAGTTTGCAAAATTTAAATAGCATCACTTACACTAATCAATGAATTAGCTAATGAAAGCATGACAGTTGTATTCATTATTCTGACAATATTTATTACCATGTTTCAATTTTTATTGTCCAATCATTTTCCGTATTTAGATTTATAAAAATCTAAGCTAATTATTTCAATACATACCATTATTAATTTCAAGCTTATGAAGACAATTTGAATATAAAAATTCATGCAAATTGCATTTAAAACTAATTTTTCAAATTTAAATGCATTTATGCGTAGAATGAAAATTTTTGAAAAAATATAACTTATCCTTTCTTCACATTTTGATTTAATTTTTTGCATCTATAAATGAATACTAATGTTTTCATTTTTATTTTTACCTCATAAAATAAGTATGTTTATTAATCTATTTTAAATTTTTCGAAACGTAATTATTATAATTTTCATAATTCAATACATTTCCTTCTTTGCAGAAAACCGTAAGATTGAAATTTCAAAATTGAAACCGACAAAACCAAAATGACTGTAGTACAAGACATCGAACTTTCGCCTACAGAGAGGGAAGCCATAGAAGAGGTAAATATTTTTAATTTAAGTGCAAGATTATCTTTTGTAATGAAAGTATATATGTAAAAAATAATGAGGGGAAAATATGTTTTCCCCTCATATTACTTATTTTATATATTGTGCATTTGTAAAAGTGAGAATACATTTTTCATTGTGGAAATGTTCTCATCGATACATTATCGCATCTTTTGTATACTTGCCCATAAAAAAGTGCCCACTTATAAAAGTATGTATGCCCATTGTGGCTCATTTTGTTCTTAATTTCGTATTATTATCAATTGAAACCTATACGCTTTTTACATCTACCCGGGTTAACCATTTCGGACAGAAATTTTATATGAATCTACAAATTTAGTATCATGACCATAGATCAAATTTCATCTATTTTACTTTTTGTATTTTGCAGTTACAGCATTCATATTTGAATGAAGAGGACGATAAACGTCAATCCTATTTTATTCCTTATAGACATTAAATCAATAGTTCAAGCCTACAGACATCAAACAACATACATCCATCCTTTGAGACAGCTGGCGCAAATTTTGTAGAAAATCTGCAATTTTGGGGATAAAATTAAATTACTGGTTTCATCCAACTAGATGTTTACCTTCTTGAGTTACTGAATTCACACGCTCATCGACGAATAGACTAATTTCTTCCGAAGTTTGATAGATAATTACTATTTTAATGCAAAAGCATCGTGCGGTATTTCATAAGTCTATTTCTTGTCACTATTTGACAGCAACAGTCTTGTAAAACAGCAATTCTATTTTAGCAGGGTTTTTTTCTTCTGAAACTGAAATCACATGTACAGAAGAGTATGCGTACAATTTTTATTATCCAACTAATTGAATTATTAATAACACATATTATTAATAACACACACCTCTGTAAATATTATTAATAATAGTTAATAACTAAATAATTCTATAAAAGCTTATTTATGTAATAATCTTGGAACTACATTATCATTTGTAGAATAATAACTCATTTGTAAAATTCAATGCTATAAACTTTCATTGTTTTTCTCTGATTAATATGCATTGATTATAAAAAAATAATAATGATTATTTTATGGTTATATGCGAAAGAATACTATTTCTTTCATTATATACATATTATTCGTCATCAAATCTTAATAGGTATCATAATTTCGTCTAAATACATTATTAAAACAAATGAGCTCCAAACAAATAATGGGAAATTACAGCTTTTATTTGATTTCAGCTACTTCCCTTATGTTAAAATTTGAAGAAATTTTTGAATGATTATTTATCAATATATTGCTTTTGTATATGTTTAAAAGTGTTCACAAAACTTGAAAAAAAAAGATTTAATGTAATTTAGTTTTGTTTTTGTATTCTTCTTTTAATTCTAAAACTCTGTAAAACCGCTAAATCAGAAAAACCAGTAATCCCAGAGTCCTCTAAATATGTCCAATCTATTCTTACTAACTTATATACAATTAAGAATTTATTGTTTTTTATTTTTTATATTTTTACTTATCTTAACAAACAAACGATTTTATATAAAATATAAAAAATACATTCAAAGTAACTAAATAAATCATTTGTTTCTAGTTGGCAAGAAGAGTTTCAAAAGACTTACCTAGAAAAATATTCGATGAAACATATATGTACTATAGATTCTTAAAAGGTATTTTAGTCTTTTCTTAAATTTATATTTCTTTCTGTTTTCCTTTCTGGATGATATTCAGTATTATGGCTATTAAAAATTATAAAATATTGTAACTTTTTTATAGCTCGAGATTTTGACTTAGATGCAGCTGAAAAAATGCTAAGACAGGTAAGTAAAGGAGTGTATTTCTGTTTAGATGGAGGGTTTTTCATGTCAGTGATGGAGTTCCTAACATTCCTTGATATCTTAGTTTTTTATATATATATTAAAGCAAAAACTTTAATAAAATTAAATAAATTTACATAAGAGTTTAAAACTCAAGTATCGAGCAAATTTCCAGGAATTAAAAAATAGCAAAACTTTTGCCAACTAATACATAAATAATACATAATTGAAATAATACATAAATAAAAAATAATTCTAATACTTTATTTTATACTATTCATTTTTTAGAAATGTAAACGTCTAGAATAACATTTTTTAAAATTATTGTATGCTCAATAAAAAACAGAATTACAAATACTGACCAAATATAATTAAAAAAATGAATTAACATTGACTTTTAGTAATAAGGCAATAAACGAATTCCCCAAAAAAGGAAATATTATTTCTCTGAAATGGAAATTAATTCAAGAGAATGAAATTACATGTGGAACAAAAAAGTTATTCAAAACATTTCAATAATTATTTACTTATTTAAATGGTTTATGGCATATAAGACAATCAGTCTATTCTACGGGGCGAAGATAACGAAATGTTCAATTTCCAAATATAACTTCACTGTAAAAAATACATGACTTCACAATATAATTGCAACTTGAATAACATTTTAAAAATCATACACAAAGGAATGATATATGAAAAAAAAACTTACACCTAGAAATAAATTAAAGAAATCAAAATATATAATTAAAGAAATTATAACTGATGTATTTAACTTAAAATCCATTAATTTACGCTTTTAATGCTTGCATGTCATTGATAATATATCTGTTTATTATATTAGGAGTATTATAGTATTCTATGATTTCTATGAAATTAATAAATCCGATTTTAAAGTTTACTATTATTTATTATTATTAAATTTAAGCTGATTATTAAATCTATCTCAATATTAATAAAATCATATGCGTTTCTAAGTTTTGCTCATTTAGATACCAATAAATATTTTTTTATGTAGACTTTGCAATGGCGAAAAGACAACAATGTGGATAAAATATTAACAGACTACAAGCCCCCAGAGGTTTGTATAATTTTTTTATTTAAATACTTATTAAACTGTTTAATTAATGCAGATATATATTACAATGAAACTAGCTTGAAATTATTTTAGTTTAATCTATGCATGTTTTTTAATTATTTAATATCCAATTTAATATGCTAAAATTACATTTATAAAAGTAATAGAATTATGAATCTTTTTTAAATGTATGAACATAACATTTCTAGTTTTTTGTGCACGATTTTGATAAGTGATTTTTTTTAAATATTTGAACATAATATTTTTTAAATCTTAATTTCATTAACTTAAGTAAGTAATTTTCCATTAGCATAAGATATTTTAGAAATAAATAAATATACTAAGATAAAAATTTCACCGATACTGCCTGATTTTTTTAATCTTTGCAAAATAAAATATCGTAAATTGTTACTGTAAATTTTACAATATCAGGGTCGATTAACTTAGTGAATATTATGACTCATTTAAAATGTAAAAATAAAATAATTTTATATTGATATTGATAAAAATATAATTGCCTTTATCTAGTTTTCGAGTACTAAGATTTAAATTTAATTTTTATGAAGTTAAATAAAATATTTATAATTTCTTATATAGAATGTTTCTTATTCTACGCTAGTGGAAGGTTATACGATTTACATCTAGTGTCTCTGATTTTGATGAACTTTCTTATTCGTTGATGGTGGTATGGTTCATAACAAAATGAAAGACGCTGAATAATAAAATCAAGATTTTTTGTTATTGTTGTTATATGCATTAAAACATTACCATTATTGCGCTAAATTCTATTCAGAACAGAATAATTAAATAATATAGCACTATTTCTCAATAAAGGCAATATTTGCAGAATAATTCTCCAAAAGTAGATTGATGGCGCTATAAGTCGAACATTTAGATAAAGACAAATGAAGACTGTTTTCTGCTAATATCGAGTCTAATAAATCCGAAATGGAAAATTCAGTGGTCAAATCAAAGAAAATGATAATTTGAAACTTTTCTAAGGTCTTAGGAATGTTAAAGTAAAACCTTTCAAACTCGTTTGTAATTATCATGCCTGTATTGAATCATATTATTATCATTATTGAGTATCGCCCTCAGTAATCAGGCATTTTAATGAAAATATACTAGTAGTACATTGCATTCTATATAATTGTAAAATTTGAAAAATAAAGCAAAAGCGTGTAACATTGCTTTTTCAAATAGGAACAATACAAAATATAAGACACTTTGTAAATTTGTTAGAATTAAGTTCCCATATTATCGTACAATATAGAATCAAAATTATACAATATATATTTTAATATTGCATGTAGATTCCCAATATTATGAAATTAAATTACTGTTCACTAAATGGAAAAAAAGATAAAAATTATTTTGCTTTTATCTTATGATTCCTCTCATTATTAAATGCTCAACTTACATTGAAAACTGACCTCCGATCGTTTTAATAAACCAAATCTGCGTCTCAATTATTCGACTAAAAAAAATCTTGAACTCCAATGCAAGACAATTGTAAAGAAAAGTCCTTTAAGGAGTTAATTTCGTTAGAAGTATATACACCTATAATTTATATTTTGAATGGAACTGTTAATTAATTACTTTGAAATTTCGAGTTAAGAAACTAATTTGAAATCAAAGAGAGAGATATTTTCAGTCTTGAAAGAAATCTATAAATCTTATCATCTAATTTCAGAAATAACTTTTTGATAATGCGACATTAAAGACGTTATTTTTCAGAAATTATTCACAGTGAATTAATGAAAATTGAAATTAAATTAATTAAATAGTTTTCACTAGAAATGCTTGTCGTATTACTTGATGGTTTGTTTAAATAGATTAATTTTGGCCTGTTTAATTTTTCGAAAGCGAATGTTTTTGTACACCAAACTGATTATTTTTTTAATATATCCGTTTACGTTACTTTAAATAAATGACGATCTAAAAACTTATTAAAAACCATCAAAAACAAACTATCAAAACCAAGACCTATACAAACGAATTCAGGTGGTTTAATAACTTCAGATGAAAACTTAAATAAAGAAAATGTTTTATATTGTGTAATACAGAGTTTACGATATTTTCACTCAGTCACTGCTCAGCGCTGTTGAACGTAAGTTTTATAAAATAGTTTCCCTAGCCTTGTTGAGTACTGATCAATATAAAATTGAAATGTAATTCTTACAATTTTGTATAATATTATACTGAATTACCTCGGCTTTCAGTTTCTAAATGAAAACTGTTCCATTGAACTTTTAAAAATAAAATCTTAATTACGATGAATTATTAAGGAAAAACTAATATTTTTAATACAACATTTTATATTAACAGTACTTTAAAATATTTCAATGGCTTTTAATAGCATTAAATATCATAGAATATTGCTGATATAGGATTCATTAATATTCACAATATTGTTTAATATTGCCCAACATAGTTTGCAACATCTTATTGCTGTTAGGCTAGACGCAGTGTGCTTCACTTTATAACAGCAAATATTCTCCATGCCTACGTGATATTGACTGGTAGTATTTTTTTTCCACTTACCGATTTCTCTCTAGAATACGTTCTACTAGCCATTTTCTTTTGTAACCTCTCATTGATCGTTTTGAAAAACAATACCATATTTCTATATAAGGAAAAACGATTGTTTTTATTTTACATAAAAGAATAATTATTCATAAACTATTGTTAAGCAATCAATTCAACATAAGCGTGACCAAATAACATATACTTTAGTTTGAAGAATGTTTACATCGAAACATTGTAATGACATTTTCAACACATTTGTCTGCTTCACGGAAATCAATCAGTAGTATTCTTTCGTTTCATTCTTTTATGTTTTTCCGTGCTCACTCTATATATAATTTATTATTCGCAACTGTAGAATTAGATATGAAAAATTTCATTTTTAAGAAGATACAATTGACTGGAAAACAACCCCTTCTTTAAACAATAATATTTTACAATGAAAAATAAAATGCATTCTTATGGGCAAATAACACACAAAAGTGATAGTCAGATTACTGAAATTAGATTGATATTAAAAAACAAATAATTTCAGAAAAACTAAATAAAAGCAATACTTGAATAATAAATATAGTCAACATGCATAAAAATAAAAGTATCCAAATGAGATACTATCATATGCTAAAATACAATAAGCATTGTGTTTTGTTGTGATCTTAAGCTTCTTATTAATAAAACATAAAACAAACAGAGTGTAAAAAAATATTTATCGCATTGTACTTTATAAACACACGTGGTATGGACTATCGTCATTAAATACTAAATAAAAACTGCTTCGGATTATTCAGTCGCCCATGGATAAACATGATCTCTCTAGTGAAACGTGAATCCAATATTTTTTTTTAATTTTCAGGTTTTTCTTTAGGAAAAATTTTAGGATATTCGATAACAAAGTTTAGAATTTCATTTTAACCCCCATACGGATTTTAAATTCAAATACTTATTCTTTATCATAAAATTTCAACATAGATAAATAAAGAGGTATGTCTAGATAAACATGCTTCTAAAATTTTAATTGTAGGGGATATCAAGGGAGTTATGTTGCCTAAATAATAAATATTCTTTTCGAAATTGTATAATAACATCATCATATTTGGCCAGACAGCCCGAGGTTGACCAGTACTTTCCTCTGAATTCTGTTCCACCGCAGTCATTTTTGACACTTGTGCACCAGTTTCTTTTTTGAATAGCCAGGAAGTCTGCCTCCACTGATTCCATCCATCTCATTTTGGATCTACCCCTTTTCCTACTTGTTAAAGTTTTTATGCAAAATAATTTTTTTAATATGAAATCATCATCGATTCTAACTATATGAGCCGCCCAATTCATCCGATTTATTTTTATGAGCTTTATAATATCTGACTCTCAATAGATTTTATATAGCTCTAAGTTATATCTTCTTCCCCAAACATTGTTGATTTCTATCCCATCAAGAATGGCTCGCAGAATTTTTCTTTCAAATATAAATATTTCATTTTCTCCAGCTTTGGTCAGGGCCAGGTCTCTGAGCCATAGGTAAGTATTGGTCAAATTAAGATTTTATATAGTAAAAATTTTGTATTTCTTGATAGTAGTGAGGATTTAAAAAATCATTTTAGTCCATAAAAGGCTTTATTTGCATTCATTAGATGACCCTGAATCTCCTTGACTATACTATTGTCATCAATAACTATAGATCCAAAATAAATAAAACTTTGGACAACCTGAAATTTGTGAGAAAGAATTTCTAGATGGGATTCATGGGAGGTTTCACTGTTTATGATAAGTTCCCAGGCTATTAACAGAATGTTCTGAAGAGAGAAAAACATCTTTTAATGCGGGTAACAGTTCTTGAAATGATGTCAATATCGTCCGCATAGGCCAACAGTTGTGTCTATTTTCAGAATATATTGCCTTTGATGTTAATTTCTGAATCTCTTATGACTTTCTCTAAAGCAACGTTAAGAAAATGACAGGATAAAGAATTCCTTTACCTGACTCCATTATTGACACTAATTTGTTCTGATATAGATTCCAAGAATTTGACACTGCAAGAGGTATTGCAAATACTTACGACTACAAGTTTAATTAGTTTAGACTGTATTTGAATTCAGTCAGAGCTTCATACAAGCAATTTCTATTAATACTATCAAAAGCTTCTATGAAGTCGATAAAAAAGATGATGTGCAGTAATACCAAATTATTTAGTTTTTTTCCAGAATTTGACTAAGTGCAAAAATATGATCTTTAGCAGATTTTCCCTTGCGAAAACCACATTAATAACTTCCAATTTGAGGTCTATATATTGTGCAAATCTTTTGTATAAGATGTTAGACAAAATTTTACAAGTGGTACATAAGAAACGGATGCCTCTGTAATTAGAACAATCCATTGTATCACCTTTTTTATATATATTGGGTATATAATGCTTGTGTTCCAATCAGAAGGCAGTATTTCAGCATTCCAGATATCAGTAATAAAATTATAGATTAACTTTAGAAGTAATGGTCCATGACATTTCAACAGCTCAGCTGCGATGCGGTCATGCCCAGTTGCTTTGTTGTTTTTTAATTTTTTTATAGCAGATTCAATTTCCTCAAATTCAGGTGCAGGTACTTCTTCAATATTTTGGTTTTCAAAAAAAAAATTCCGAACTGCAGGATCGATCATGTTTGCTAAATATTTCATGAAAATGTTCACTTCATCTGTTTAGAATAGCCTGTTTGTCAGTCAAAATTAGATCAACTTTATTTGTGCAGAGGTTAGATGTTTTTTAAAATCTACGCGACTTCTATTAATTCTCCAGTAGAAAGCTCTGCTTACATTTATTGTCTTCAGGGATTCAATATCTTTAAAATTTCCCACCTCAAAAGCTTTTTCTTGCTCTTATGTAGTCTTTTTTCCTCTCTTCTGCGTTGTCTATATTCATCAGCATTAAATCTAGTGTCCGTATGAATCATTCTCTTGTAAGCAATGTCTTTAATATTCGTAGCTGCAGCACATCAAACCAATCCTTATTTGAACTCTTTTTTCTTTTTACCAATAATGCTATCAGTAACACTGCATATGTTTTCTTTCAACTGCATCAAATTCGTCTCAACTGAGTCATCCTCAGAATGTATATTAGTAAATCCAGTTTCAATACCCTCAATATATTTTGTTTTAATATCTTTTAATTTTAGTTTATTGTAGTTTAATTCTTGAAAGATTATCCTTTTTTTTATCATAGATATTCTATCTCTCAGTTTAGCAATCACCAAAAAATGATCAGAGTCAATGTTAGCACTTCTCTAAGTTCGAATATCCAATAAATTAGAATAATGTCTTGCATCAATAAATACATGATCTATTTGATTGGCAAATGATCCATCTGGTGCTATCCAAGTTGCTTTGTGAACATTTTTATTAGGAAAGCAAGTATTCAAAATGATCATATAGTGGGACATGCCAAAATCAATTAATCTCAATCCATTATCATTTGTAATATCATGTAGATTGTGTCCACCTATAACTGAATAAAATTCATTTTCCTTTACAACCTTAGCATTAAGATCCCCAATAATTTCTTGTTTAGGAACAGTCATTAAAGACCCAACCTAGCTCTTCATAGAAGATTTCTTTTTCATCGTCTGATTTGTCTTGAGTGGGTACAAATTATATTATAATGAAATAGCTGTCCCCTAATTCTAATCACACAGCGTCTAGAAGAAACAGCATCAAAGTTCTTAACTAGATGTTTTATACGCTTGCTAACAACGAACCCTGTTCCCTCTATGTAATGATCAGGGTGACAGCTATAAAAATCACGTGATTTCTCTTATTAATTATTCCATTTCCAGTCCATCTAATGACTTGTATGGTAGTTAGATCAATCTTGTATTCATCCAATTGCTGTAATAGTAACTTAGTTCGATATAAAGATAACAAGTTCCAAATCTCATACTCCAAAAGACGGAATTGTATAATATATAAAATTTAAATAAGGAGATATAAGATTATTTAGTTTCATGGTTTCTTCCATATTGAACAAATACGTAAACAAAAGTTAAAATCATTTGAACACTATTCAGAAACTTGATTTAATGGCATAATTACACTAGTACCAAAAAAATTCTGCCTAGCTCTCGCGTGTAATCTTGTCATCCTTTTTCACTCTATAAATTATTAACTTCAGATATAATTGGAAATAATGAATGGAACTAAACTTTCCTTTCTTTTTGCGCAATTGTTTTTAGAAATATAACAAGATTAATTTTTTATAACCATTATTAACTTATTATTAACTTTTTATAACCATTATTAACTTATTATTAACTTTTTATAACCATTATTAACTTATTATTAACTTTTTATAACCATCCATAAAACTTTTTTGATTAACAGAGTTGCATTTATAGCTTAAAACACAGTGCAATTCGAGTGAGCCGCTTTGCACAAAAAATGCACCGGTAACATATTCCATATCCTCCATAATTATACTAGACAACAGCTGTTGAAAAAGCATCCCCTATTAGCACAAGAGATTGTCTGATATCTCCACGGTGTTGTTCGACATTGAATGCCTGCCAATATTGTGAAGATATCGAATGTTGTTCAGCATTGTGTATTAATATGGTCATCATTAATTGAATTATCATCATACGAGTCTCTTTCATCTAAATCGTCATTATCAGTACAATGTATAGCAAGCAGATTACTGCAGAGAATTCTCCTTAAATATATATCACAAAATGGTCTTCAGACTACAAAATCATTAGACTGTTATTTTTATTGATTCCGTAAGTCAACATTCACTTCATAGATGTTTTAAATTTATCATTTGTGCACTTTGCCTTTCCAGTGGTTTATTTTCTTATGCGAGACACCTGTGAGGTGATTAAAAATATTTGAGGGGGCTAGATCTGTTGTGCCTTTATTATAATAACTATCCTTACCTTGATAGAAAAATATCGTAGACGCTCCCAATCCATGACAAATGAATAAGCTTTTTCATTAAAATTATGATATGAATAAAAGAATATTAGTAGAATACGTACACAAACTAATTACGTTAACAAATTAACAAAGAGAGACACATATCTCTATTTATACATAAGCCATAAATTATAAGAAAGTATTAAAACGACAATATTTTCCAATAACAACCACTCTTCTTCGGTTAGAGATTTGATGAGACAATTTCTTTAGTTGTTCGATAGAGGATAGAGGGCCTCCGCTCTCCGCACATGGCCTAGCACTGTGCTTTATATCTCCCTTGAAAACATGTGTATATATTATCTTAAAGTCTCGATTCAAACACATCGATTGAAAGAATTCTTGATTTTAAACATTAGTATTTAAGGTAATTTACTCGAAATTCCGAAAGTTTATTTCAAAGATTAATTTGTTTAACCAATATTTCGGTCTACTTCAGAATTTTATTGCAAACAATTTTTCTTCTTCCAATAATCGAATCACATGAAGGATAATTTTACATGTTTCATTTTGTCGCATCAAAAAAACTTCTTGATCATATAATTTTTAGAAAAATTAAGCCATAACAATAGCAATGATTTTCTAAAAACAGTTGATAATTCTTTTAAATATTTTAATTTCAGTTACTTGCAAAACTAATTGGGTTTATCTGATTGTTCTTCCTCTTGTAGCAACTATGTTTCGAAAGCGAAAAATAAAATCTTTGTATGATGAAAAAAATTATTTATTATTTCAGGTTCTTCAAAATTTCTTCAAAAATGTATTTTTTGGATTCGACAAAGAAGGATCTCCAGCATATTTTATGCCAGTTGGAAAACATGATACGAGAGGTGACTATTCAGTTCTTTTGTCAGTGCTTGCTTACATACTTTAGTTATTCGGTTATTTATTTTTGTAATCATAACCAATTGATTTGACCGAAAATACAAGAAACTCTTATTATTTTTTTTATATGAAATGGCTCAAATTCTTAGTTGAAAAACAGGCAACATAAAAACTAGTTCTGAACATTGTCCTATTATTTTATGAGACAAATGAATAGTTATGGTATGAATTGGATGTTATTTTATATATAATTCATTACTTATTTTTCAATAAAATTTTATTTTTGTAAATACCGAAAAATATTGTACGATATCTTCACGATAATTCAGAATGTCGAACAACGTCGTGGAGATATCGGAAAATATCTTGTGCCAATAGGGAAATTTGTACATCGTTGTACCTTAGATGGCAATTTCTGTTGTTGTGTATACTTGATTCTCGTAATAGTATCTTGTTTGTCAATTATTTGTTGGATGAATCAAATGTTTTTCTAAAAATGATTACAAAATGAAAATCATATGAGACCAACTCATCTTTTCAGACAAAAATTGGTGATTTAAGGAAATATTTAATGAAAAGCTTTTTCATTAATGACTGTAATTTCGCACATCAAAAATTATTGTGGTTGTCTAATAGACAAGTCGTAAGTAGGAAATTCGATTTCATTAAATACTACTATGACCTTGGTGTCCTTGATCGGCCATCCATCTGTTAACAATATTTTGAGGCTTGAAGAGAGATATGTGGTACCAAAATTATTTCTCGACAACTAAGACTTCTGCATCACAAAGTAGCCCTTTTGATATATCAAGCATTTGGCTAAAATAAAGTGCAATATATATTTTTCTTTAAAAAATATTTTAAACTTTTGAAGTAATTTCACTGTACTAAATATTCAGAATTAACACATATTTTCTAACAGGCAATTTATCATTGAGCATAATATGAAAATACTTTTGTCTTACGGAAAAAAATTTGAATATGGTTGTATTTTATATCGAATGAGTTCTAATCCTACGAACAACAGAAAATTCATGCTTGGTAATTTCGGAATGTAGGAAATAAATGTTATTTTAAAAATTATTTTTATAAATATCGGAAACTCGATAATAATAGTGGCAAATAATCTGAAAAATAAATCACACATACACATACATACACACATTTTTTTATATATACAGTTTATTGAAAAATCCGATACATTTTTTATTCTGATATACAAACTCCTTGTATGCCAACAAGTATACCAAAAGGCTTACAAACGTGAATTAGTACACAATTGATAGTAGAATAAATTTCAAATATAAGGACGCAGGCACAAATGCTAAGAAAAATGGGGGAAACAAGAAAATACACAAATACAAATAACAAATAAAACAAAATTGCTCACATACTAACAGAAACATACAGTAAATGATATAATACAATTGGGGAAGCATGATGAAATAAAAATAAAATATTCGAAATATAAATACAAAACCATAAAAATATATATGAAAATATATGCAGGCAACACACACAGAAATAAAGTCTAAATAAGACGGGGGGAAATAATTTTAATATATGTACAAAAGGAATTGAAAGGTAATTTACTCTGTACAAAGGCAGATAAACGAGGAGACCAAACTATATTGCTCTCTAGAAGGCAGTTCCTGAGTTTACACCTTTCGGAAATAAATTTGGTGCATTAAAATATCAAATGCTTGACATCCTGAACTGCACCGCTGTAGCACAAACACCTATCAGTCGGCGACAAATTGAAGCGTTTTAAACATGCTTTAAAGTTTCCAGTCAGAAACTGGATAAGCTTAAAATTAGAGTCAAAGTAATTGGCCTTTAAGTGTCTCTGTATGGAAGGAATAAATTACTTAGTGAACTGGCAGTAGTCGATGTTTGATATAAGGTATTCCATTCAGATATAACCGTATCTCTAAAAGCATTCTTTAAATAAGATTTCGGAATGAAATTAACTAATTTTGTCCCTTCTTTGGCAAGCCATTCGGCAAACCCGATACATTTGCCATTTCATAACTTCATAAACTGTAAAAAAATTCATAAACTGTTCCAATTTCTTTTATTTTGATAGCAAGAATAAATAACTAGATCTTCAGAATTTTCTTTTGAACTTAAATTTAATAAAATATTAAATATTATTAAAACTACATGAAGAAATCTATGTTTTTATTCCTATGAAAACTAATTTCTTTGTTTTGCGTTAAATTTTTTTAAGTGAAATTCTGAACTCAACTAGTTTTCTAAGATACTGACTTGTTCATTTTTCCGCTTCACTTGAAAACTAAACATTATTGTTCTAAATTCAGTTAATAAAAATAAAATTAAAAAAAAATGCAAAAACTAGAAAGAATCACCGAAAAATAGTTTAAGGCAGGAAAAACAAATCGGAGCTAATAATGGGTAAGAACTCTTCCTTCGCGCTATTTTAACGGACAGTATGCTTGTATAATAAACCGTCTTAACATAATTTCCAGAGGAAATTTCTTTACAATTGATAATACGTTGCTTACCTATTTAAATATCGATCTGAATACAATTATTTAAATCCCATTTCAATGCTACTAATACTCATTACACAAGATACATGTTCATCATTTAAGCGATCATAAACTTTTACATGTTCTCTGTACGTTGTCAAACTTTAAACTATCTTGTCGGGTAGGTCTAACAAAATCTAATCCATCCTTTTGGCGTTTTTCTGTTGCTATGTTTCCATTTGTGATTTTGGCTCATTTTTTTAAAGATTTTCTTTTTTTTTGTTGTTGTTGTTGTTTTTTTACCTTTTCAAACAATTTATTTGTTGCATTTGAATGAATTCTCTATGAATGTTATCGAAAATGTGTTTCTCAGTAGATAATTTATTTTTTTAGGTCTCCATATGTCTGCAAGATACCCCGATATTGAGAAGGCACTTATTCGTATTGCGGAAGAAGGAGAAAAAATAATGGATAAACAGAGCAAAAAAGTAAAAAAAAAAAGCACTTCTTAATCTCATATGACCTGCATTTCACATAAATACTGAAAAACATTTATTGAGCTGAAATACCAGAAAATTTTAAAATACACTTAGTTTTCATTATTTAAGCTCTTAAATCAATTTTAAAAAATATTGTATACTAATTGTTATATTTGGCATTGCTCAGAATTAAAATCCTTTCAGGCATAATATTTTAAACACAAAAACTATCTTTATATAATATACAACATTTTTTGTCGTCTGCTTGTTATTAGAATATCAATTGAACCAGACAATTTTTAAAAATCACCGATATCTAATTTTCTCCTTATGTTATTAATGATTGTTGTATAAGGATTTCAATTTTTTTTTTTTTTTTTTTTTTTTTTTTTATAAATGCAGAAGTAAAGAATTGTAGATTGATTAACTTAGTTTCAAGTATGGTTGAATCACTGTTTTAAGACCAATAAACGCATTATATTATATATGTATTAAAATAAAAGATAAATTACAAAAATAATAGCAAATATTTCAAAGTGTAAAAAAGATAGACGCGATTTCTGTTGATTTCTACTTAATAAAATATTTAATTAATTTTTGTATTTTTAAAATTGATTATATTTTTTCTCATATCTTATATAGTAAGTGTACAAAATTTGACTGAATTCGGCCGAATTGTTTAAAAGGCAATGCGGAACATCCATATGATACGTAATGACTTTTATATGTTTGAAGATTAAAATGTCTAATAGCAAAGAATAGATATTACTAATTGGAACAGGCATTTGTATCGGTTTGGTACGGTAAAAAACGAATAGATGCTGCAATTATTTGACACCTTTTATACGCCAACAATCTTTTCATTTAGAGATTTTATTAATGATCAAAAAATTGTTGTATATTTTGATAAATGAATGCTATTCATTTAATGATTCAGAATCAGGACATTTCAGGACATTTTTTTCTTTCCTTTCTACTGAAAAAAATGAGTAAAAGCATTTTATTTAATATCAATATTACATAAACCAATATTCTTTTAATGGTATTGTTACTAATTGACAATAAATGATCAAAATAAAGAATCTTTTTCTTTTTAATTTTATTAATGAATTTAATAATTTGTGAATTTTAATTAATTTTGCTTTCAGCTGAATAAACGCATAGAAGGATTTGTGAACATATATGATATGGATGGTTTAACATTCGGAACAGCAACATATAAGAAAGGTAAGAATTAAGTTTTGTATTCTAAACTAGTTTGGAAATGAGATAAGAAAAGTTGTATAAACTAAGATTTCTGTATTAATATTATACTTTCAAATATTTTATCTTTAATAATTATTATAAAATAAATAAATTGCTGTTTTGGGATTAGCAAATCTTTCAAAATTCCTTTTAATAAAGATTTTAATATTACTCTATTGAAACACTGACATATTACAAATATTCTTTCCATTCCATGAATAGTTTTCTTCTTTGAAACAATTTATCACCTACACATTTCATATTCTTTGCTAGATCATAAAAAATTGAATAGAGCACGAATCTGTATTTCAAAATGCTATGTCTTGATGATCCTGTTGAATGTTTTATACATAAATAAAATAATTTATTATATTGTATCAACATTAAAATACTCCATATACATGGCTCTTGCGCCGCTAAATCCTACTATCCATCCATCCGTAAACAAAAGCAGAGAACATTTACACTGAGAGTGATCATTGCTAAATATTTAGCCTATGATTTCTGTTTTTAATTATTCACTTTGTCGAGTCGTAGATCAGATTAAAATGTAACGGTCACTCTATTCTTACTGGTAGTATACATTTTTCTATTACTGGTGTGGAACACACTCTTGAAAACAAAATAACATATAAACGTATCATGTTTCATTTTTCTTTTATTTCATTACAGGTTCGCGAAAAAAAAGATTTTAAATAGCAAAATAATAATAATATTAGTTTATTTATGTTTTCATTAGTCTACATAACATTGCTGATAATTTCAATGAAAAATTCAAGCCAGGAATAATATATTATCTGCTCATACATTTTAATTTATTCGATAAATATTAAAATATTCATCCGATGATGATTCAAATAATGCATTTCTTCTATGAGTATTATAAATTATTTATATTGTTTTATTGTACACTTTTATTTAATTTGGCCATTTTCATGTTGCAAAGATGGAATTTTGAAATCTTTTCTTCTACGTACTTCTATTTAATTTTTTTTTTATTTCATGCTATAAAGATTAATGTTGTAATCTATTTGTCTTCAATTCTTTTTTTGGATTAGAGTAATGAAATTTTGTAGATTTGTGTTTTATCAATGACAAAATGGTACTCTTAAATTTTCAGAAATGAAGAATTATTTAATCGAAATATTTGAATAAAATTTTCGTTATTTTGAATGTTTCTGAACTTGAGAAGGAATTAGAGAAAAAAGACACTTATTTTAAGATTGCATACATCTTATATTAATGAATTATGAACTAAATGACTTAAAAGTAGAAATAATTAAAAATTTTAAAAAGTTAGTTTCAGTGCATTAATAATTAAAACGGATTTTATTTTATTATGATAAACATAATTCAAAATGGTAAAACAATGGCTAACTTAAAATATTTCTTTTTTTTTTCTTTTTTATTAATTTTTCTTTTGGAAGTGTTAGAGCTTCTAAAATTTTAAAATTTATTTCTCATAAAAAACAATACAATATTATTTCTAAAAGCATTTTCAATTTTTAAAAATAAATACAATAATAATTTTTTTTATAGGGATCGAAACTGTGATAAAAATTCTTAAATTGCAACAGGATAACTATCCAGAGCGTATGAAAGCATTTTATATCATAAATGGTAAGCATAACATTTATTGCTATTTTTGAGATTTTTAGTAACTAATTAAACACTATTTCTTATTCAAATTAAAGGAATTATTCTTTTTTCAGTTGAATATATAAAACATTTATTTTTTTTCCAGCTTCTGCACTTTTTACGATGCCATTTAACATAATAAAATCTTTTCTTAACCCCAGGATGTTAAGCAAATTCCATGTCTATGGAACAGGTAAGAAACGTTGCCCATTCACTTCTCCACATCCTATTATTTGAAATTATATCATTCTGTTTTACTTTACGTATTTTGAAAACAAAAACAAAAAAAAAATTTAAATTCTTTATTCATTCAAAAAAAGATATTTCAACTGGGTATCAGCAATATCGATGTTGTTAATTGTATTTAAAATCATTGGTAAGCGTATTTCAACTGAAGATTATAAATATTTTGAACATTTATTTTTCATTGGCAAAAAAGAATGTATGGTTATCGAATTCACTGTAATGAAATAATAGCAATGATTCTAAAAATATTAAAAAATGTTCATAATTACTTCAGGCATGCAAGTATTCAACCTTTGCTTTGAACTACAACTATAATTAGTATAAGGTTTTTGTTTGGTAAACTATTTTAAACGCTTTCAATACATTATTTATATTTAATAAAGTGATTCAGCCTAATGTACTATCATGAACGTCTATTCAACATTTTAAAATTATAGACTGTGATTATTAAAATATTGTGCTTAAATTAAAATTATTATCTTTGACAATTATAGAATGTTAATAATAACGTCTTGTCAATCATTTAGTAGAATTATTTTTTAAAGAAAATTATTTCGCAACTTTAAAGATAAAATATGCCTGCCTGTTATTCGTGGTTTGAAATTAAGAAATTTTGTATACTTGTGCGTATACAAAAACTATCCAAAACTAATGCTAAAATGCATACTTCATTATACTTTGAAGCTCAAAATGTTCTTGTGCCTGATTCTGAAAATAAATATTTGAGCATTCGTGGCATTGACGATCTTGCTTCAGGACCACAGTTTTTATACTGAGAGGAAGGAAATAAAACCTTTACGAAGAAATCGCTAGGAATTTTTGCTACCCCCGCTCTTCAATTACTCATTCGTTCGTTCATCCCAATTTTCCATTTTCTTCCTAATTAGAGAGAGAGTCATAATTGGAAAAAATCAGTTCCGATAGTTACCTTGAATATTTTAACATCTTATGTTAAATTACCATGGCTTTTAATTGAGGAAGGGTAATAATGTTCAATTTGGTTTCACCTGTCTAGTATAATTAAGAAAATTTTGTAGCTAAAAATATTTTATATATTTTGGATAGAATTTTTAAATCATAAAATTATTGATGGAAATAATCACAGAATTCTTCCTCATCATCGTGTGTCTTGACACAAGTGATGAACTTTTCTTGGCAATACATGTTTACTATATCTTAAGGATTAAATGATAGACAACTATTTACATATATACAATTAAATTTCGATTCAAATTCAAGCTCATTTCTCGAAATTTCCATCGGAATTCCTACTAACCCATACTCTTACCGGTGTCAGCCACACACTCCCAAGCAACTTTTCTTCTTTCTTCACTTCATCTCTTTTCAGTCGAGGAGCTGGAACAGCTAAATGGAGGTTACAGGCATGACAGCCATTATAGAAAAAGATTGGGGAAAATAACAAAAAAAATTAATTCAATGAAGCAAATATTTTTTATTATTTGAACATGCTGTAGAGGACAATAAGTATTAAGGTGCATTTCATTATTATGTTTATTACTGAATGTAAGATGAAATTAAATTTGTTTCTACGTTTTTGTACTTTAAAAAACAAATGCATAATTTAGTCTTTCATTTTTTGTTATACACGGCCATTTAATTTAAGACAAAAAAATCAATACGAATCGGGTAATTTAAGGAGTGTGAAGGATTATCAATTATCTTGCTATATCTTTCGGCTGTTTTTTATTTTGTTTTCTTAAAAGAAAACAAATAACAATCTTAGAATGATTGCTTTCACCAATTTTCTTAAGCTGAAATTTCCAGCTAAAATTAAATTACTTATTTTCTATTTTTCTTTACTTTTTAAGAATGAACTTTTCCTATACAGTTTTGCACATTTCAGCAGCTAACAGTTTTTTATATTTCCTACAGACGGTTGGAAGGAAGCGCTCTTGGAGATAATGGATGCTGATCAATTGCCAGCATTTTTAGGAGGAACCAGGACAGATCCAGATGGAAATCCTCTATGCAAGACTTTCGTGAGAATGCTATTTCCTACATATGAAAAACATTCATTTCTTTATGTTTATTTAAATCACTGTTGTCACTGTTTACAAAAGAAATATTTATAATAGTCGCCTTTGACGATCAACTTGTCTACCTGGGAGATTGGTTTTCTTATCTGCTAAATGTATTTATTTAAATTATCTCTTCATTTTTATAAAATTGAAGAAATATATATTTAGTGAAGCCAGTCTTCAACAAATTTCTTCTCTAGTATAAATTAAAGTAGAAGTTAATATCCAAAGAAAGAAAACTTTTATTTTAATTTTAAAACTGACAAAAGCATGAGACTAAATGGTTTGACAAAACAATTGAATTAGTTTGAATTTCATTGTTACTGATTGTGCATGAAATTAAGTTTGAAATAATTTATTAAAATTAGAAAAATATTTGTATGGAAATGAAATTCTAATAATTAAAAATATAATTTGTGGAGTTTTAATATAGTAAAAAAATTATTCTTGTGAGATAATATTTTCGAAAGATATGGAATTAAAACATAACAAATGTGATTATTTTTGAAAGAAAAATTGTCAGCTATCTCCATATTATTTTGAAGAGATATGTGATATGTTTATCAAGAAGAACTGCGGATACGTGTAGAAATGATTAATAAAAATTCAACTTTTATATAAAAAGAGTGATTATTTTAAACGTTATAGAATGAATTTGAGAGTGAAAGCTAAAATAGCTTTATAATAATTTGGATAGCACATAAAAATTGCGATACTCTAAAGCTTGTTAAATTTTGGAAATATGTAGTATGGGTGCATATGACTAATTTCTGAGTTTACAGATAATAACATCAAAAGTTTGCTTAATTTGAACTTGTCTTTAGCTCAATTTACCAGCTTCACAGATATTTAATAATTATTCAATATTGTTTAGAAATCGATTAAAAGGCAGCATGATCATTTATTTCATACTCAAAACTAAATGGGGATCACACTTTTGTCGATACATAAAAAAAAAGTTATGTTTAAGACCAAATTAGTCCTAATATTAAATGTTTGATTTGGGTAAAGAAAAATTTCAGTGCGTTTGCTAGAACAGCTGTGTGATGCTCTTAAATTACGATCGAGATATGTATTGCCATTGATTGTCCTAAGAGTGAAAACATTCTTTATTATTATTTCAGCTGAACCAAGGAGGTAAAATAAGTGAAAAATATTACCTGCACAAGAGCATCAATTCTTTAGAAAAGAGCCCTGGCGTAAAGAAAATCACGCTACCCCGTGCATCTTTCAATGAAGTCAGCGTTGAAATCGATGAAGCTGGCTCTATTATTGAATGGGAGTTCGAGACCAAAACTCGAGACATTGGTTTCGGCCTCTTTTACAAAGACGTGGATGGCGAAGAAGAAAAGATGACCGAACTGGTTGAATTACAAAGACTGGAAACAGAAGATTTCTCTGAAGTAGGAATGTACAAATGTGAAAAAAGTGGCGAATGTAAGTATGACAGCATTTTTTGAACGATCCATTAAATGCATGTATTTTCATTTTGCTTATTCTCCAACTGAAATAAAATCATTAAAAAAATAAATTAGTTTTGAATGATTTAATATCTTCATGAAAAAATTTGAAGTGTATTATTTGAAAAGAAGTATTGAAGAAAGTATTCTCTTTAACAACAACTTCGTTGTAGATAATATCTATGTTCAGAAATATATTATTAGATATATAGTAAGATAGCTAACTTATTGGGGGAATCAAAATAACTGTTTAACAATTTGCTGATATGATTCAAACTAGTTATTTCTATATAGAAACATATGACTGTAATTGCCCCTATCTTACCAGGACAAGAATCTTTCTGACAAGGAAATTATGAAAAAAAAAAAAACCAAAGTATAATATTACAGAAAATTAAGTAATTTCGAATTCTTACTCTATCGCAATTCTGTAAATATTTTCTCCAAGAATGTACTACTCTTTATCTCATTGAGAATGCTAACAGTATAGGTATAATAAACTATTTCCTACAAAGTCAGTCTAAATGCTCATGATAAAGTTTTGCTACACATTATTTCATTTTATAGTTCATGGGTATTCTGACTCCCACATGTGTGAGGTCTAGCCACAACAACTATCGAAAACATATTTTAGTCCATATATTACTTAGTCTTATATGTAAAAAAGTTAATGAGTAATTGCTATACAGTTGCAGAGAATATTTCAATCCGACAATATGTTATTAGCTCTTAATTTCTTGTTTATATATGCTCTGTTACTTAAGCACAACTGCCTTGTTACTAGGCAGTTATGTTTAATAATCCCGACTAGTATTATATCATTGAAAGAATTATTTGTCATTAAAAATGTATTATGTGGAACAAAAATTAATGATTCATAATTTGAAAATTAACTTAATTAAAAAAAATTTACTAAAGACTATTTTCTCATTTGCTTTATGTTTTACAGACTATAATATCAATTCTTTTAAA